>JASDQU010207584.1:34524-46944 GCA_032191745.1 Picea mariana
ACATCTATGGATGAGTGGGTGCTTAAGAACTGGTTACCCTTGTTAGGATATACCCCAGAGGTGCTTTCGTTGCCTATAGGTTGGTCAGGCTTTGTTTTCAAAAGTTCGAAGGATTTTGAACTGGTACTAAATAAGTTTTGGAGTTTCGATGGGGGGAGTTTAATGTTGAAAAGGTAACATCTAAGATTTAATCCTACAACATAATATTTCATTATGCAACATATTTGGGTGCTCCTTCCGAGCCTCCCATTACAATTGTGGAACTTAAAATCTCTGGAAGCGGTTGGGAATACCATTGGATGCTTCCTAAAAATAGATGATGCAGACTTTATTTATTTGGACAAAAGAATGGAAAAAGTGCTTGTTGAAGTTGATATCCATGAAGGACTTCTGGAAGTTCTTGATATTGAATGGCAGGGTCTAATGTTTGTACAACGTTTGGACTACTTGGTTTTGTCGTTCCGCTGCTCTCTTTGCAGGAGGACCGGTCATTTACAAAAGGAGTCTCCAAACATCTATAGTTCCCTGCCGGACGATGACTTAGTAGATGATTTACTTGGTGAAAATGTCACTCCGCTGGGGGATGCCGATGATTCAATGGATTATCTGGGACTCTGCTCTGAGGAAAATCCTGTAGCTTTGGACACGACTTTTGTCGGTAAGTTGAAACATTTTTGTCCTCAACTATACTTTTCATTATCAGCTTGGGAGTGTGACCACTTAAATTCTATTATTTTCCCAGACCAGTCTAAAAGGCCGGTTCTAGAAACTAAAAAGAGTTCTTACACTAATCCTGTGATTTCGGCTATGGACGAGGACAATTCTCCGTGTCCTTGTGAGGTATCACCTATTGAGGTGGTAACAAACCTTTGTTTTAKTCATAATGGGATAGAGGTGGATACTTTTAATGTAGATTTTAACCTTGTACAATATYTATTACAAGCARCTTTTTAGTAAAAGAACATAAAAGATACAATGGCAAATACAAACATTACACATAGATTTTTCCCTTGGAAACCCAAACCGGGAAAACCATCATATTCTATATTCATTCATTGTGATACATTGTTTACAATACAATATACATATAAGAGCCAACTACATCCAAAACCCCAAMCCAATGACCTAGATTAGTCAACAACCCTAATTCCTTAATCGAAAATAGAAAACCATCGGCAAAGAAACCATGTGCTGAAAAACCACCTAAAATATGTGACACGTTTTCTGAGGCAAAAAAATATGTAATGCATTTTCTGAGGTAGAATTTTTTTTCTTGGGGGCACTGCCCCTGAACCCCTGCGTGGGGGGCATTCACCCCCTTGCACGCCCAATGCAACGCTCATACAATACTACTCGTGCAAAGAATATAACACATACCCAACATTCTCCCACTTGTTGTTTTCTTTGCATACAAGGGGTTACAGGGTTACATAGTCAACAATCTAGGGGAACAATGCCCATGGATCCTATACACCAAGAGAACTTCTCAGTGCTCACAAATTTTGTTAATGAATCTGCAACATTCTTCAAAGTTTCCACATTCATCAACAATACTTTCTTTTCTTCAACCATGTCTCTCACAAAGTGATATTGAATATCAATATGCTTTGTCTTTGAATGATGAGTTGGGTTCTTCGCTATACAAATTGCACTCTGACTGTCACAATCTATCCTTACAGCTTGCTGTACCAACCCAATACCTGAACACAATATTTGTAACCATACTACTTCCTTACTTGCATGAGTGGCTTCCATGTATTCAACTTCTGTAGTTGAAAGTGCCACTACATCCTGTCTTTTGCTCATCCAACTTATTGCTCCTCCAAACATGTTAAATACATACCCACTTGTAGATCTCCTACGATCCAGATCTCCAACCCATTCCACATCCACAAAGCCATGTATATCCACCACTCTGTCCAATCCCGGTCTTCCTTCGTAGCACAATCCATAGCTAGCAGTGCCAAGCAAATACCTGAAAACCCTTTTTACTGTTGTCCAATGCTCCTTCCCTGGTTTTGAAATATACCTGCTCAAAACTCCCACTGCATGTGCAATGTCTGGTCTAGTAGAGACCATTGCAAGCATGAAATTGCCAACTGCACTCGTATATGGAACACGAGACATGTCCTCCTCCTCTTCATGTGTCTTGGGACACTGATCCGCAGATAACTTTACACCAACAAGAATAGGAACCATGACCAGTTTACATTCCTGCATATTAAACCTGTATAGTATCGTCTCGACACATTTTCTTTGATTTAACCAGAGTTTCCTCCTTTTCCAATCTCTTTTAATTTCCATGCGCAAAATGAAATTTGAAGCACCAAGATTCTTCATGTCAAATTTAGAGGACAACTGATTTTTCACATCCTGGATAATCTCCTTGTTGTTTCCTATCAACAAAATGTCGTCCACATACAAGACCAAATAAATCAAATGATTACCAATTAATTTAAAATACACACAATGATCCTCTTTGCTTCTTGTGAAGCCAAGTCCCAACATATAAGTATCAAATTTTTGATACCACATCCTTGGTGATTGTTTTAAACCATATAGGGACTTTTTCAGCTTGCATACCAGCTCCTTCTTTCCCTTCACAGCATAATCTTCTGGTTGCTTCATATAGATTTCTTCTTCCAGATCCCCATGTAGGAATGTTGTCTTCACATCCGTTTGTTCTATTTCAAAATCAAATGCAACAACAACAGATAACATAAATCTTATAGAGGTTAAATTTGCAACAGGAGAAAAAATCTCACCAAAATAAATTCCCTCAACTTAGGAATAACCCTTTGCTACTAAGCGAGCTTTGTATTTCTCCACTTTTCCTTCTGCATTCAACTTCTTTTTAAATACCCATTTGTTGCCAATGGGATTTCTTCCAGTCGAAAACTCCACTAGATCCCAAGCCTCATTCTTATCCAAAGATGTCATTTCTTCGTCCATGGCCCTCTTCCAAAGATTTCCATCCTCTGAATCCACTGCCTCCATGACAGTTCTAGGATCATTATCAGTAATAGACAAAGCAAAATTTGAATGGAAATTAGATGGAGTATACCTTTCTGGTAGCCTTCTTTCTCGAACCGATCTCCTCAATACTGGAGTATGAGGATTTTCTTCTTCTGATTCATGTTCTTCTGTAGAGTTTGACTCATCATCCTTTAAATCAAACTCTATTTTCTCCGGTTCTTCCTTACTTAGTAGGACTTCCTGTTTGACAACATCCTTCATTTCTCTAAATACCACATCTCGGCTATACAATACCTTCTTAGTTTCTGGGTTCCAAAGCTTATAACCTTTGAAACCATCTTTATATCCAATAAAGATACACTTTTCGGCCTTCTTATCTAGATTACTCCTGTTTTCCTTTGGAACATGAACATATGCATCACAACCAAATACCTTGAGATGTGTGAGAGAAAGTTCCTTACTAGTCCATACCTCTTGTGGAGTCTTGTCATCCAACGCTGATGAGGGTGATCTGTTGACCAGGTAACATGCAATGCCCATTGCGTCTGCCCAGACTTATTGCCCTAACCCGACACCACTGAGCATGCACCTTGCTTTTTCCATCAATTTTTTGTTCATCCTTTCTGCAACTCCATTCTACTGAGGTGTATATGGAGTAGTCTTCTGCCTTGCTATACCGCACTTCTTACAGAATTCTTCAAATTCATTCCCACATAACTCTCCTCCATTATCTGTCCTTAACACCTTAATTCTTTTCTCTGTTTGATTATCAACAAGAGACTTAAACTCTTTAAACCTGTCAAAGACTTCATATTTCTTCCTGAGGAAATATATCCAAGTATTCCTCGAGAAGTCATCTATAAATGAGACATAGTACATAGATTTTCCCAATGATGGGAGTGACACAAGTCCAAAAACATCACTGTGAACTAGCTGTAAAATTCCTTCTGCCCTCATTACACCAGAGGGGAATCTTACCTGGTTCTGCTTCCCATATAGACAATGTTCACATAAATCAAAATCCAGAGAGCAGTTAGACATACCTTCAACCATACCTTTACCATGTAGTAGTCGAAGACCCTTCTCTCTGATATGCCCGAGTCTTTGATGCCACAACATAACCTTTTCTCCAGAGACTGTAGGAGTTCTTTCTTCTTCAACTCCAATATCAGGAACGATGGAACTATTACACCCATCACTAATAGATATTCCTTGCAGCTTCTAAAAGTTCCAAACACAACTCCCTTCAACAACACCATTGCTCCTCGAACCATCCTGCATGTTTCCTTTTCAAATATTATTTTTACCCCTTCATCGTCCATTTTGCTTACAAAAATCAAATTTCTGGCCAAACCTGGGATGTGCATAACACCAGGCAATGTTCTAATCCTTCCATCTGTGAGCCTCAACTTGAGTTTTCCTTGTCCTATGATTCTGGTTGTCAAATCATCACCTAAGAAAACATTACCTCCATCATACCTTTCATATTCGCAGAACCACTCCCTATGGGGAGTCATATGAAAGGATGCACCATAGTCAACAAACCATGCCTCATGATCTGCATGTGTGCTTGAAGAAGCCATGTACACATCCCCTCCTTCTTCCTTGGAGGTCTTTTGTTCTGTAGAATGAGATTCTCCAGATCCCTTCTTTTTCTCAACTTTCGATCTACATTGCTTCTTGTAGTGCCCTTCTTTTCCATATCTCCAACATACCCTTACAAACTTTCCGGGAGATTTAGATCTACCCTTAGACTTAGATCTCCCACTTGAGAAGTTAGATCTATTTATTTTCTGGGATCGTCCTCTTGCAAATAATGCGTCTGTGCTCTGTCCTTCCATATTCTTCCATCTCATCTCCTCCGACAATAAGGATGAGACCACTTCATCAAACTTCAAGGCAGTTGTATTACTACCTATGGCCACAACCAGACTATCCCACAAGTCTAGTAAAGAACACAATAAACTAATACATTTATCTTCATCTGAAATTTTAATCTCAACATATACTAATTGACTTACCACAATATTGAAGGCATTCAAATGCTCTGTAACCGAGTCTCCATCTCTCATCCTCAGGTTATACAACTTCTTTTTTAGGAATAGTTTATTTACTAGGGACTTAGACTGATACTACTTCCCCAACTTTTCCCATAAATCCTTGGTTGTAGCTTCCTCTGACACATTCATTAATACTGAATCAGAGAGACACAGTCAGATTATGCTCTTTGCCTTCCGATCCAACTTTTTCCAGTCATCTGCTGAAGTTCCTGTAGGTGCAGTACTTGGATCTACCGCGATCCACTCATCTCTGTCCACCAACAAATCTTCCATCTTGAGCTCCACAACTCAAAACTTTTCCCATTAAACTTCTCGATCTCCATCTTCGAATTGCTTTCCATTTCTTTTCACCTGAAAAATCAATACCACAGATCTCCCACTGTAACAAGGCTTATCACAGTCCCGAGCCAAACCCTTGACCACAAAGGCATCCCCCTGAAGCCAACAAAGCTCTGATACCAAATGTAGATTTTAACCTTGTACGATATTTACTGCAAACATATTTTTAGTAAAAGAACATAAAAGATACAATGGAAAATACAAACATTACACAAAGATATTTCCCTTGGAAACCCAAACAGGGAAAACCATCATATTCTATATTCATTCATTGTGATACATTGTTTACAATACAATATACATATAGGAGCCAACGACATCCAAAACCCTAACCCAATGATCTGGATTAGTCAACAACCCTAATTCTTTAATAGGAAATAGAAAACCATTGACAAAGAAACCATGTGCCGAAAAACCACCTACAATATGTGACACGTTTTTCGATTGATAAATTTTTTTCTCGGGGGCGTTGCCCTCGAACCCCCGCGTGGGGGGCATTTAGCCTCCTCAAACCCCTCCGCACGGTCGGTGCAATGCGCAAACACTTCTACTCGTGCAAAGAATATAATACATACCCAACATCTAATGCTCCCAATTTTGCTGAACCAACTCTCAGTGACAGTGCCCTGGATAGAATGTTAACATACTTAATTCCTTCCATGCATAGGGCTTCTAACACTTTATCGATTTCAACTTTCTTGGGTTCTACTCCTGTGGTTAGGCCGTCTGCTATAGGGACTTCACTGATAGTTAAGGGAAGAGACCCCATGTTGTTATTGATCCAGCATGGTCAAGGGGATTGGGGTACGAAGTCTCCCCAATCAAAACAAGAAGTTCCTGTAGAAAGGCAGGGTCTACCAACACCACTTCACTTACTGTAACTAATACTACTACCGATATTGGGGCGCTTATAGGATTAAAATCCCTGGCAAGGGATAAATCATGATCTTAGTTTCCCTCATTATCAGAGGGGTAGGAGGGCCCCTGAAACAAGCTTCCCTTCGTAGACTGTTGACAAAAAATTCTCCAAATATTATCTTCTTACAAGAAAATATGGTGACTGCGGATAAGGCAAGGTTTTTATGAGTAAGCTCCGCTCCGACCTGATTGAATGATTTGTGTTGTTAGTGCTGTGGGGACATCTGGTGGTTTACTTACTTCTTGGGATCCAAATTTATTTTCTCTAAATCCCTTTCTAAGTACTAGTGGTATTATTTTGTCAGGATACTCCCTAATGGACAACAGAAAGCTATCGCTTCTGAATGTTTATGGACCCTGTCAGGACCGAAAATATTTCTGGGTTTTGGTGGATGCTACGGGTATATTAGCCAAAAAGGTTCTCATTTTAGTTGGATATTTGAATTTTACTACCTCTTCTATGGAGGTTTGGGGGCTTTCAGCTTTACAAGACTCTTTGACGGGTTTTTTCAAATCGCTTTAAAAAAAAAAACTCTTTAGTGGATTTTTCTCCTGCAGAGATTGTGCCTACATGGAAGAACGACCGATCAGGGGATGACAGTATTGCAAAAATGCTCGACAGGATTTATGTAGGTGAGGATCTCATTGCTTCAACTTAGAGGTATAGGACTTGGGTTCAATTTCCTTTCTTGTCATACCACACTCTGGTTTTCCTTGAGTTTGGTGTGGGGATTCCGACAGTTGCTTATCCATTCAAACTGAACCCTCTTTGGATTGGGGAGGAGTCTTTTGTGGAGATGGTAAAGGATGTCTAGAAGGATCCATGTCTTCATCATATTATAGGTGCACAACGAAGACTAGTGGGGAAACTCACTTCTTTAAAAATGCGAGTCAAACGGTGGGCTAAGGAGAAGCGTCTTCGGGATATGTTGGACCTGAACAAGATTGAAGATGCTCTCAAAAGAAATTATGAACAAATGATTCAAGGTAATAGTACAAAAAAAATTGGTCAAACAATGTTCAAACTTGAAGCAGAGAGAAAGAAGTTACTGCTGGCAGAGGAAGAACAATGGCGACAAAAAAATAGAGCTATATGGATTAAAAGTGGTGATAAGAACACCAAGTTCTTTCATCGTTTTGCTAGCTATAGGCGAACCAAATTTTTTATCTAGGATATTAATGATAGCACAGGGGGCATTCATACGGGGCAACAAACCATCAAGAATGAAGCATTAAATTTTTTTAAAACTTTCTTTAGTGATACTGGCCAAAAATCTATTGTAGAACAGATCAACATTGTCAGGTTATTCCCTAGCTTTGTGTGGGAGGATGAATTACTCTTGTTGGAAAAGGCTGTTACAAAGGATGAAATTTATGAGATTCTAAGGGGTTTTTCTAAGGACAAAAGTCTTGGTCCAGATGGATGGACTGTGGAGTTCTTATTATTCTTCTTCGAGTTGGTTGGACATGGTTTATTAGATATGGTTGAAGAAACTAGAATTAGAGGGGAGGTTATCAGTTCGATTAACTCAATTTTTCTGGCCTTAATTCCCAAAGTGAATAATCCCTCAACGTTCAGTGATTTTCAACTGATAGATTTATGCAATTTATGCTACAAGATAATTGCAAAAGTGACTGCTAAGAGAATTAGACCAATTTTGTCTAGATCTTTATCGGAAGAGAAACTGGGTTTTCTTAAAGGTAGGAAAATTCTCGACACTATCGACATTGCTCAAGAGTGTTTACACAGTATTAAAAGTAAAAAACTACAAACCATAATTCCGAAACTCGATTTAAAAAAGGCTTATGATTGTACCAATTGGGATTATCTAAGGTTAATTATGCTATAGTGTGGATTTGGTATTCCAACTACTAATTGGATTATGGCTTGTGTTTCCTCTACTACTGATGTTATTTTGATTAATGGGGAGGCTTCTAATTTTTTTAAAAGCAATAAAGGAATTAGACAGGGATGCCCGCCGTCGCCCCTTCTTTTCATCATGGTTATGGAAGGTGTTAGTCTTGCTCTTAAAAAAATAAAAGATGAAGGTACTATCTCCAGAATTAAGGTCTCCAGACTGATTAAAGTTCTCCATATTTTATTTGTTGATGATATCCTAATTATGACTAGAGCGTCCCCAACAGAGTGGGAGAAAATACGAGATATTCTTCAAAATTTATGTCATGCCTTGGGCCTGGTGATCAATGCTCAGAAGTCTGTCTTTCTACACTCGGGGGTCCCTCTGGAAACTCTTAGGTCTATTCAAGATATTCTTCTCTTTTTCTGTAAAGAAATTGCTTTGGGTTTCAAATATCTGGGGTATGTGTTGAAACCATATAGTTATAAATAAGAGGATTTGTAATGTCTAATCGACAAATTCGAGTCCATGATAACTCATTGGAGTAACAGATGTCTGTCCCTTGGGGGACGTTTTGTATTGATAAAGGCGGTCTTAGAGAGCCAACCTGTCTATTGGATGGCCCTTGCACATATTTCGATTGATATTCTTCATAGAATTTGTAAGATGAGCATTGATTTCCTTTGGTCAAGCAACAATTTCAAGCGTAGGTATCATTTAAGCAGTTGGCAGTCCATAGCAAGACCCAAACATTATGGAGGATGGGGCCTTCAAAATATTTTCATCTTCTACAGAGCATTGGCTTCAAACACCTTGTGGAGAGATATGATGAAACAAGGAATTTGGCAAAGGGTTCTAAAGGAAAAATACTTTTTGCATGGATTAGTTCTGACCTGGCTACGATCGACAGATTCGATTCATCCTTATGGATCTCAGATGTGGAAAAATATATGAAACACCTTGCCAATCATTCTTCAGTGGATGGCATGGAAGTCGGGCTCAGGAAACTCAATTATAGTCGAGAAGGATGTGATTTTAGGCCTGGGACAGGATGCCTTTTGTAAAATGCTCCTTCACTCTTTCAGTTTGGGAGGAAATTAAAAAGGTTTTAAACCTAGCTATTGGATGGAACGACAAATCAGTGATTGAATGTTTCCAAAATTGGGCTTTACAAAACTCTAATATGCTTGCCCTCCCAACCTATATATGTTGGCACATTTGGTTAGATAGGAATAAGTCCATCTTTGAAGAAGCGTCACCTTCACTGCAAAGAATAGTTTATCTATCCCAAGATGCTATGGGTGTTTCAAAGAATTTACATAAAGATTGTTTTCCAAGGTATACTGCCACAAATCTTCCTATAGATAAAACTCTTGCTTGGTTTGATGGGGCTGCTCAACAAAATGGTCTTCTTAGTGGTGCTGGTGGTGTCATAAAGCTTGATGACCATAGAGAATATAGATGGATACTAAACTGCGGAAAAGGAACAAATTCCAGAGATGAACTTATGGGAGCTTGGGGTACAATAATTCTTACAGCTAAACTCGCAATTTCTTATTTGCATGTTTTAGGGGACTCTAAGATAGTCATTGATTGGCTCAATCGAAAAGGTGCGCTAATGGTGGAAAATCTTGATGGATGGAAGGATAGAATAGATAAACTCTGCCCACTTTTCAGATCTATCTTCTTTGTGCACATATACAAGGAAGAGAACAAACAAGTGGATTGCCTTTCAAAAAAGGCTCTTTTCAGTAGTCGAGGGAGAATTGCCTATAATATTTGGGCTGATGGCCATGAGGGCCCTACCCTTTTTATAAATTTGTAGTAATTTTCCCGAGGTCTCTCTATGTCATTGTATCTCTTTGGGAGCAAGCCTTGGTATTTTTTTGTTTCTCCTCTTGGATAGAGGATCCTAGATCGACTTGTAATCTTTTTGTTGCTTGGATGAAGTTGAAGATTCTAGACATTTTTTTGGTCTTTTGATCTAGTCTATATCAATGTTTTTCTATGTACTGGTTTGTCCATTTGGGATTTTTCTTGTTAGTGAAGAACTACTTTTTGTAAAAAGATTATATTATTATCAATATAATGTGGAATTTTTATTGGAAAAAAAAAGAAAAAAAATTGTACAATAAATGCAAACAACATTAAATATAACAAGAACTAAGAATGAACTCATTAATCAACAACAACTACCAACCAATTTATAGTTTAGGGATCAATTATAAATAATATTCGTAAAATTATGAATTTATTGGTTTTTCATTTATTAATATTCTTTAAATTACACAAGTTTACAAAAGTCAAAAAAATATAGAAATGAAGAGATGAATACGTTCTTTTGTTAAGTCTATATGTGTATGTCTAATCCAAATTACACACCAAGGCTAGTGTTTTAGTGTTTTGTTCCTTTAATTTATGTACATATAACAAGAGTTAACATGCAAAAATAATGCAACAATATATCAATACAATGGAACTTTGAAATTGTACAACTAAAATATTTAGTGGATTTATGATATAACACCAATTTACTATTTTAATACTCACTAAAATTTTCTGAATACAATATGCACTTCACATTAATGATTATATACCAAACTTCATCTACAATGTAAATATATATACCTATATTTGAATAGTTTTTTTACTAACACGTTTTCTTATATAAACTGAATTTTAATTTTCTTTTTTAATAAAAAAATGTTAAAAATAACACTTTAAATCTATCATATACTACCTAATTGGACACTGAGATGTATTGCCAAATTTATGGCTTTAATTTTCTTTTTTAATAAAAAATGTTAAAAATAACACTTTAAATCTATCATATACTACCTAATTGGACAGTGAGATCCATTGCCAAATTTATGGTATTAGATATTTCTTTATGATAATATTACACAATCTACGGTTATGGCGTGAACAGTTTTAGTATTAGCTTTTTGTGGAAAAAAAAAGAAGCGTCTCTAACCGTTTACCCCTACCTTGCCTTGTTTACTAACCAACCACCCTAATTCGATAGTGAGATCCTTTGCCAAATTTATGGTATTAGATATTTCTTTATGATAATATTACACAATGTATGGTTATGGCGTGAGATCCATTGCCAAATTTATGGTATTAGATATTTCTTTTGATAATATTAAACAATGTAGGGTTGTTAGTGGTTCAATATGGGAAAGAGGTATGAAATAAGTGTGTTATGTGGTTCATTTATTAAACATAATTACTTTTTATTAAGAGCTTTCTGTATGAATTTTTTTTTTTTCAAATTCCTGCATTTAACATTTAACATGGACATGATAGGATGGACAAATATACCATAAAAACAAGTTTTTGTAATTTAAACAAGTTTTGTATGGTTTTTTTTTTCAAATTCCAGCATTTAACATGGACATGATAGGATGGACAAATACACTAAAAAACAAGTTTTTGTACTTTAAACAAGTTTTTTAAAAAGTAAAGGACACATGAAATTAAAAATGGGTATGATAGATGTAAACAAGGGTTACATGGCAACACAGTCCCTCCTAAGGTTAGTTGGGAAATACATGTTGAATAATGAAACTTATTATAACTAAATTCACAAGTAATGAATATTTTTAGTCAAAAAATAATAATTGATGATTGTTTGTTATTCAAAATGTATAATGAACCGTAAGTTGAATGGAACTATAATATTCATAAATATAATATAAATATAATACCTATAATAAATATAATATAAATATAATAATAAATAATATATTAGATAATAAATATAATAATAAATAATATATTAGATAATAAATATAATATAAATATAACAATGCATAATAATAAATATATAATACAATTTTTTATATTTAAATGTGGGGATTGGTGAAATTTATTGATTATGTAATTAATTCTACATATTGAAAGACGTGAAGGTAGCAATAACACTTCAATTTTATCAACCAATTAAAAATAAGAAACGAAAATATTTTTATTATATCAAAAAATATATATTTGTTTTTATATGTTAAACGTTACATTGCATACACAAATTTATGGTAAAAGACAAATTAATATCATATCAAAAGCAAACTCATTATTATAGTCTTATGATAAGTACTAATAAACTAGTGGAATAGTATGATAGATATTCATAATAAATATAAACTAAAAATGAATGATTAAAATAATACTTATATTAAAATCTTTATTAATTAAAAAATGGAATTTGAGTGTAAATTATATTAATAATATTGTTTTAAAATTAATATTAGTTTTATAAATGTTAT
>JASDQU010207585.1:17066-37294 GCA_032191745.1 Picea mariana
AGAGAGGAATTATTTGTAGAATTTGAAATGCTCGGACCTTTGCATATTTCTAAAAGTAGAGGTAAGAAACAATAAGGAAATGATTTAAAATAACAGATATCACCTCTGGGGCCCTTTTTCTCTGCTACCAGCTATCCAAAATATGTTGAAATGTACTTGATTTTATTTGGATACTCACTTCATCTTATCAATCTCCTCCTTTAAAGAATCTAACCAGACTGGTTGATTCTCTCCAACACTTTCGGTCGTTTCAGCTGTGGTTGCCTTCTTCTGTTGCTTGCTCCTTTTCTTCTTAACAACTTCCCTGTTGATGACTAAATCTTTCATAATGGGATCTAGCCTGACTTCCAACTGTGAGTCTATAGCCGGCTCTGTGTGGAATTTAGTCGCTAGAATGTGTGTAAGTACCCTTTCCTCTTTACTCATAGGAAAAGCTACCATGTTACCTGAGTAACCAGTCTCATTGGATTTAGCGTTGTCCATGTACCTCAACTTTGTGGACATCGAAATGCTTTTACAGAGATTATAAGGTTGAGAAAATTTGGAGATTACTCCATTTATTGATAAGATGATGATTCCATACTTTAGAATTGGTAGTTATAGAGCCCCAATCATGAATCACAGACAGACTTACGTCCAAGTACGTCAATTTTCCATGCTCAGCTAATCCATTTCAAATGATTACATTTTGAGTTCGTCACATGGCGGCATTCCCAATGAGTGAAAAGGGGTGATTTGACTAGCCATCACCCGTCCCACGAGTGGTGGTTTTGACATATTGAATCGCTTGACATCGAAACTTTGACAAAGGTGGTTTCGGCAAACCGTCTTTCACCCGATGTATCTTTGGAGGCGCCACACGTCTGTTTTAAAAACCACGATAGTTTTTCTAGTTCTCCAAACTATCAAGCTTCAGTGATGAGGTGAGAAGGTTGAAGTTTAGTTTAAAAACCAATATATATATATATATATATAATAAGTAGAGGTATTCAGGGAAAGAGTGCTATGACAAAATATTTCAGAAGATGATCAAAGGCCAAGACTACAAAAGGTTAAGGTATGAATCTTGGCGTAACCATAAAATCTTTGAAAGCCACTACAAGAAGTCCTCTCATATTAGTCAAGTATTCAATGGAATCCGGGCAGATGAATGGATCATGTAGTGAAGGAATTAGGGAAAGTGCATTCACTCCCAAAGAAACCAGTTACAAATTAAGCAATACATGGGAGTCAAATCTATTATAAAAGGAATTGAGTACTTGAACGGCAGTAATCAGATAAAGAAAGAGGATTATTGCATATTGGATGAGGAGTGCATCATATCCATAGATTAGCTATGAAATTAGAGTAATGATTCCCTTATGATCATCACAGTGCGCAGTGGAAGCATGATATTAAGGGCATTATTTATGGCATAATAGAATTGGATTGTGCAAGGCAAGTTGAAATCAGATTGGTCAAGCAAGGGAAATTAATAGGCAGCAAGAAAATCCAAGTATTGATATGATCAGTTAACGAAAGGATAAATCAAGTACCTCAAGAAGGAAGTTGGTGTTAACTGTCCAAGGTTACTCAGAAAACATGACTAGAAATAGAATTGGGTCTTGTAGGAGTTGCATTAGAGGGATTTGAAAAATAAATGGATGTTGGAGATCCAAAGTCTATAAGACAACAAGATTGGAATCACAATTCATCCAAGAATGAGTTAGGATAGATGGATCCAGGAAATAAATAAAATCTAAAGGTTAATATCATTTTAGTATTCGGATGGAAAAAACAAAGGTAGCCAAGAGTGTATTAGCTAGAAAGTGCTCAGTACAGAAATATTCATGCACAGTAATTACAGTGAAGAGCACTTGAAGGTTTAGGAATCCAGGAGAATGGAAGACTTCTGGAATAAACAAGGAACCATGATACAAGAAGAAAGAAGTTGCTGCAATTACTGTAGCAGCAAGTATTTTATGGCTTGTTGGGACAACCATAAGGTGATAATGCTTGCATGTTTGCAAGTGTTGTTGATAACAGATGGAAGAAACATAAGGATGGAATATTGAATTATAAGGCTGATAAGGAAGCATGAGAACTTCTATAGTCATCAGCTAATCAGGTAGCATTAAACTCATTTAATGACAACCCTACAGGTAAGTATCCCTATTTTGGAAAGTATGTGTGTAATTTCCAAAGGGAAATCTAGTTGAGAATTTCCCAAAATTGGGATGTTACCACACTGTATGGTATTGTTTAAGTGCATTGACAGAATTGAGTTACCACTAAGTGTGGTAAGGGCTAGACACGTGCTATAGCTATCAAAGCTTTTTAGCTTTTGAATGCACACACTAACATAGTAGCATGTCATGTTAATTTGGTTATGAGACAATAACCACAGAAAATAAAAGATAAGAACTTGTTTTAGGAATGATGCTAAGAAATATAGTCATGTATGAGACCAGGATAGGGATGGATATGGAAAGGTATGGTTATATAAAGGTTATGTGACACACAAATACCCAATAATCTTCCTACTTTAAATAAAACTTGGACTGCAACCTTTTTGCTAACACAAATAAACACTACAGAATTGTATTCTTGGTGTAGTGTTTAGGTCAAAAAAGAAGGCATCCAAGTAATTGTGAAGACAATGGGAAGTGTGTGGAGATGTGTCAAGACATTGGCCAGATTTCCAATTTATGGATGGTGAGATGCATGACTTAGATAAAGCCCATTCTGAAAATCAATGCAAGGGTGCATTGAATAAATAGGCATTGAGAGTTACACTCATGCCTAGTAAGTGATAGAGTTACACTCATACATGATGGAATTGTATACTTAAATGCATTTTGTTGAATGTTTTTTGTGAGTGCATGTATATATGTTTTTACATGGAAATAATTATACTAATGATTGAAATGTTGCTAACTCATGAGGTTGAGAACATTTCAGGAACTCATAAACATTGCAAAAAGAAAGTTGCAAGTGAGGTGGTCACAGGAATAGTGACTGCAGAAAATTGATATTCATAAAATTGAAGAAATAAACTTACTGTTATTAATTATGAATATACATATGAATAGAATGATGAGTCATTCTATTTGGTTGAATTGTTTGGTAATTGTGATTGAATTTCTAGGTGCAAGTGATTCTAAGAATCATTACATAAGGTGATGTGCATGATGAATTATGATATATTAAAAATACTGACAATTTTTTGGTTGTATGCAATATAAATAGAATTTCATATTTGGGAAAAGTCGAATTCCTTATGAAATTAATTTGATTTTTAAAATGGAATTTTTATAATGCTCTCTCATGATAATTGCATGTGTATGATGTAGATGAGATGATAATGATTAAAGTGGGAACTCCTAGAGCCACAGTTCTCTGAGACTTCCTGTCCGGCCTATACTAGAGCTTGGAAATGAAGTTGAGCAGCCGATGAACTGTTGGACAATGATGAACTGTTGGACAATGAAGGTGCATACTACCTTGGGCTGTATAGGCATGTGGGGAAGAGAGACCGTTGGTTGGTGTGTTTTTGAGGTTTTTTACCTTGACCTAGACTACATGGATATTGATTATGGGTTGTGGTTATCTTGGGAAGCCATTGTCCCGATCGAGTCATATCCCATGCTTGGGAATGGTATGCCACTGAAAGTTTATCAGTAGTGAGATATAAGGCTAGGTGGAACATCATGGATCTACAACCAGTTGCTTCTTCAATGAAGTTTAATTGAAGCATGTAATAAGGAACAATGAACTGAATTATATCCTGAAGTAGCTCTATGGAATAGAGCAATTGACTTCAAGTTGCAGTGCGAATACCAGAATTGGTACTAGAAAGAAGAGCACCAGATGGATAACAAGCTTTCAATATCTAAAGCTTGGATATTTTAAAGAATCTGAATGGTACATGGTATATAATGCATTGAGGATTTTTGAAAAATTTGTTATATATGTGTACATGATGCACTGAGGACAGTGCATAAATAAGGAGAGGGGATTGTAATATCCCCAAGTAGAACCCCAACGACAAATGTAATAATGTACTTAAGCTGGTGAGTTGTTTTATACCTTTTCTCTTGCATTCCATGGTGTAGTGTGCACATGTACTGCACAGTAAAAATGAGGATGTTGCACATTCCAGACATCGCGTACAGCATCTTAAGTGGCGCAATTGTGAGGCCAACAAGCCTTTATGTATATCATATGTTTTATAGGTTGGTGAGCCAGTTATTATAAGCTAGGATGCTTATGTTTTGATTAGGAGAGCCTAGATTTTAAAGGCCAATGCGTTTGTTTTTGTACATGTCTCATTTTTAATATAAAATACATCATTGTGCCCAGACTGACCATGATAAAAGAGATGGGGGATTAAACTCCACTAGTTAGGGAAATGGAGGGGCCTAAAAGTTAAGGAAAAGGGCTAAGCTAGGGAGCTTAAGCCAAAAAGGAATATTATATTAATATTTCTTTAAAGTATAAAGTATGAACAATTGTGTTATCCTAAGTTCTAAAGATGGAGACAAGTGGGCCAAAGTAGCTTCCAACATGACAAGTGTCAAGTTGGGGGCATGCATACATATTGTTGGGACTTAGCTCATTTTCACAACTTCTCCATCATTCGAACCATCATCTTTCCCATGAATCATCCATCACTAAGATATACAGTCAATCATCCATGAATATTGGCAGCCATTGAACGATCCATTGTATCTTCATGACTTTACCTGAACCCATATCCAAAGCCTTCTGTTGGGTAACTGTTAGTTTGGGAGCGGGATTGAAGAAGCAGGTTGTGAGGCCCGTGGGATATTGAAGAGGTGGATTTTCAGGCCCGTGAGAAATTCTCTGGGTGAGAGAATTGCTAGGGATTGATTTCCTGAAGGTGTTGAACTTCAGTTGTAGGGCTCTGAGACTTCCTACCCGGCCTGTTGTTGAAGCCTTGGAAGGGAAGTGGGGCAATCAAGGGATTGTTGAGAAGAGAAGGGGCACACTTCCTTGGGTGGGACAGGCATGTGGAGAACGAGGGACTGTAGGTTGTTAGTTGAGTGACCACTTGAGGCGGAGTTTTTCCTATTGTTCATGAGCCTTTAGCCTGGTTAGGAACCCCTTTACTCAGGTGGAGTTTAGTGCCAGCTCGGGGGTGACTCACTATTGAGAGTGATGAATAGTGTGGTTTAAGGCTGGGAGGTTAGTGGAAGGTCTGCACACAATTGGTGTTATTCTCACAAAGATAAGTGTCAATTGTGTGATTAATTTACATGCTGCATTATTATTCACATGTTATTTTTATGGGTTTATCCTATGCATGATTATAGTTGTCTGTATGATTATGGGTATTGCATGTATATGTTTATTGCTATTTCAGTGTGAATCCATGCATTTACATAGCATATTTGTTTGTTCACATTTTATATATTAAGCTTCCACAAGAGTTCTGTGTGTGCATATGTTTTAATTGCATTCAGTTAGAAAATTATATGTGACATAACTTAGTTAGGATGTTAAGTATGTTCCGCACAAAGAACAGATGTGTTCTCCGGCGTAGTGTGGCCTGGCATGAATGGTCGGGGACGTTACAAATTGGTATTTGAGCATGAAAGAGTGTTCTGGAGTAGCATGGTTTGGCCTGTTGAAGGATGGGAATGTTACAAAGATGGTTTCAGAGCTAAGTAAAGCATATGAGGAGTGGCATGTCCCGAACTGTGGGTGGTTGGGTGTGTTACATGGTCAATGATGGTCATGACCAACCATGATTGTTTATGGACAACAACTGTCAAACATGGTTAACCCTTTTCAACCATGGTCAACCAGAGTCAACCATGGTCATGGTCAACCAAGTTCAACCATAATGAAGGTCATCCATAGTAAACGTCAACCATAGTGAAGGCCTACAAAAGTTAACCACAGTGAAGGTCTATGGAAGTTAATCACGATCATGGTCAACCATAATTAACCATGTCAACCATAGTGAACCTTTCCTTCCCAAAGTCAAAAAAGTTCTACCAAATTTAACCCTGATCATGGCCAACCATAATCAAACATGGTCATTGTAAATTAATGTAGTACTAATGTATTAACATATTATTACTTTAATAATGTATTTATTAAGGTATTAGTACTTTAATAATGTATTACTAAAGTATTGATTCCTTTTTAATGTATTAATTGTTTAAAATTAATTTTTTAATATAAATATTTATGTTTTATTATAAATACTAATATTTTAGTGTACTAATAATATTAATAAATACATTATTAATAATTTATTTAATGTAGAAACTAATTAATGTATAAATTAATTAATACTTTCCATTATACATTAAATAATGTATTGATACTTTTTTAATGTATGAATATTAATGTTTTAATATCAATATTTATGTTTTAATATAAATATAAATATTGATATCTTAGTGTATTAATAATATTAATAAATACATTATTGGTAATGTATTTAATGTATAAATTAATTAATGTATCAATATATAAATTAATTAATATACCTTACATTATACATTAATGTATAAATTAATTAATACATTACATTATTAATGTATCATTCAACTAATAAGTTACTTTATATATTAATGTAAATTAATATTTTAACTTATACATTACATTAATACAATAGATCAATGTATCATTATATTATTAATATATTAATTTATTAGTGTATTAATATTTTAGCAATGTATAAATTAATAATGTATAGATTAATTAATTAATGAATACATTACACTATTAATGTATCAATCAACTACATTATACATTAACGTAACCTAATACTTTAATTTATAGATTACATTTATACATTATTATTATCTATTACATTAATGTAATACATTGCATTAATAGATCTCGTTAATGTATATACATTAATATATATGTTGATGGGTTTTTGTGATGATGTTGATGGATTATGATATTATGTTATTTGATATATATGTATTGATAGATGTTATTGACGAGTTTCCCCTGAGTGTGCAGGACACTTGACATATTGGGATGTTGATGGAATCGATGTACCTCCTTGGGTTTTGGATTGAGTCAGGGAGTGGATTATATTGGTTTGAGTATTTTATTCATGCATATGTGACATATGATCGATTATATTATGATGTTTTTTATGGGTCATTGACAGTGTTTCATTGATGGATGCATGGTGACGATTGCTTGCTAATCTGATTCACATAAGGAGCAAAGGGGCCATGCACATAGACTAGATATTAAGGGAGAGGTGTGGAAACGTCTCTATCACAACCTACTAGCACTCCCACCATGGCTAGAATTGTAGGTTAAAGATTACCTAGTTCGAGAGGTCCACAATGTCATGAGGTCAGACTGAGATTGCTATCTCAGAGGTGATCTCACCCAACATTCTCTATGTTTTTCTATGAGGAAATTGCTCTGCATTTTTGTACATAACCATTTGCCCAGCGTTGTAAATTTGAATCGCTATATCACCCAACATTCTCTATGTTTTTCTATGAGGAAATTGCCTTGCATTTTGTGCACTTTCCCGGTGATCTCACCCAACATTCTCTGTGTTTTTCTATGAGGAAATTGCTCTATTTTTTTTTACATAACCAGTTTCCCAACGTTGTAAATTTGTCTGGCTACATCACCCAACATTCTCTGCATTTTCCTACGAGTAAATTGCCATGCGTTGTGCACTTTCCTGGTGATCTCACCCAACATTCTTGCATTTTTTTTCTTCCAGCGACGAAAAGAATCCTTTGTGTGGCTTGTTCGTCCAACATTCATGATTTCCTTCCAGCCATTCATTGCTTCTACATTTTCTAAATTGAATGCCCCCTTGCCTTGGATTGATTCCCCCTCACTTTTGGAGATGATAGTTGGCGTTGGGTTTTAAAATTTTACATTGAATACATGGATAATTGCTTGTATCTTAACTAGCACAACTGCAAAGTGGCTGGCGGCTGTTGAATGTTGAAATGCACATAGGGCTGGCGAACGCCGAAACATGGTTGGTGGTTGGTGAACGTCGCAAAGTGGTTGGCGACTGGTGAACGCTTAGGTTGATAAATGGAACGCGTGGGCATCAGACGGCCGGTTCAGAAGTAGAACGTGGGCATTTATTTAGATGCCACGGTTTAATCCTACTTAATCATTTAAACATGGCAATCACATATCCTTACAGTAATTTTTTAATGTGATCAGGTAAATGTTAAAAAGTAAACATGTTAACAGATGCCTTGATAAATGCAAGAAAGTTATGAACAATAAATCTGACCCATTGATTTTGGATGATGACTAAGAATATGCCAGTATCTTCAATGCATAGCCATCAAGTTAGGGTTTAAGGTTAAATAAGGTTAAACGATCATTAATTGTGCCCATTGTCAATAGGTGTACGCCCTTCAACATAAATATAACGATTGTATTTAAGATTTTAGAATTTATTATGGGATATATATATTTAATATAAAAAATTAGGGATAAGAACTTAGTATTTAATATGGAAATAAATGATAGAAATTGGTATTTCAAAGTGATGAAGTCTTTATACATATTTAATTTCAGAAATAAAGGTTGGATGGTTGGTTGTTTTTGTCAAGGATAAAAAATAGTGCTCCCAATTTATGATATCAATAGGTGGGGTGATTATGTGGGAATTATAGATGTTATAGTTGCATATATAATTAAATATAATATGCTTATTTGATTATATAATTAAATATAGTATAATTATTAATTATGAAATGATTTTAAATGATGTTTAAGTTTATTAATGTGAATTAATGGATGAGGGATATCTCCTTAAAATAGAGATCCTTTATCATTGAGACTGAAATATAAGAACTTGGTATTTCAAAGTTACCATGTCAATATACATATTAAAAATGATTCTTAATGTAAAACGAGTGATTAAGGTATTTCTTAAAGAAGATGAATTTTCTTATGGGTCTCTTAAATGGAATCTTCATTGCTATTAAAATTCATTTTAAATTCTCAAATGAATCCTAAAATAAAGGAGAGAATAGTTGAACTATATTTGATGTTTGGTTACAGAACCAAAAACACTTGATAAGTAATGCTACACCTTAACAAAAACGATTGGAAATTTTCTAATGAGGATTAGATAAACTTTTAGATGTTGCAAGGATGCACTTAGGATCTCATGGCCTTTATCTCTCTCATTCATTCCTTACCCAACCTTGCGCTTGATTGTTGAATTATTTCTTAAAGCTTAAGATATTTTATTTTATTGGATCACAATAAACTGATGGTCGAATAATTGATGTAATACTATTATATTCATTAGATTTCCTTTGTGCCTTGAATTAAATTGATAATTACTCTTGCACCATTGAATAATGTGATGTATGAATGAGTAAGTGAATAGATTCTTTTGCTCCATGAATTAAATTGATAATTACTCTTGCGCCATTGAATAATGTGATGTGTGAATGAGTAAGCGATTATATTTCTTTTTCCCTGTGAATTAAATTGTTTGTTTACTCTCACGCATTGAATATTTAATGTTGATGAATGATTTCTTTAGAAATTGGATTTATCACGTGCAATGAATGTTTAATGTTGATGGATGATTGCTTTTAGAAATTAGACTTCTCGCGGAAAATGAATATTCAATGTTGATGAATGATTGTTTCAGAAATTAGATTTCTCGCGCGCCATGAAATAAATGTTGATGTATGATTGATAAAGTTGATGATTTACCTTGCGCCATGAACGATTGATGATTATGATTGATGGATTGATATAGTTGATTTTGGCTGGATTAGATTCGTGGGATCTATACACCTCCTTGTTCCTCAGAAGAGTCGCCATCCCTAAGACTTTAAATGGTCAAAATAAATCGGATGAATTCTGGGCTTGAGTGTTTCTTATGTGTCTTGGAGGTCCTAACCATGCATGATAGGTTGGGAGGGTATTTATTTATCATTCAGTAATATGGTTGATCACTATTATATTTTCCTTGGTTGATTATGATGTGTTGAACAGTATCGCTATACATTTTTATGTGTTGATCATGTGTTACTATCATTTATGTTAAAGCGTCATCTTGTGTCATTATTGATTACATTGAGGTGTCTCTTGTAATTTTTTTAATTATGATTTTGTGTTGATCATGAGTTGCTACGAAATAGGTGTGATGATTCTTTTACCCNAAAAAAAAAATGTCGCAACTGCGGGGTTGGTATAGTCATTGAGCCAAAAAACTTTTCCTAATATTTTTCTTACATATCCATGACCTACCTACACTGCAACATGTTCGCAAATTTATGCACCTTTCTTCTTTGCAACTCGCGGACTACTACAAAAATCTCCTAATTTAATTGTTACTCTCTTTGTTTATGTCAAACTGTCACTGTAAAAACTGTACCAGTAAACTGTAACTTTGTGTACCAAACAACCTGTACCAACAATGTTTAACAATAATCTCATCAACCAAACCTGTTATAATCACCAAGACCAATCACCAAAAAAATTCTCAACCATATGTACAATATCATCAGGATATGCATCAAACAAGACTACTTATAACAACTCACAACTATCACCCACACATGTATCTACCAAGCATGTAACAATCACAACCAATTACCAACTTGTACCACAACAAGTGCATCAACCATGCACCAAAGACATGCTCCAAGCTAAAAGCTAACCAACACATAGTCTATAGAAATACATCATACTATCCATAAATTGAATAGCATAAACCCTTACATCAAACCATTTTCCAAACTTCACTGTTATGTAGTCTTAAATATGTACTATTCATAATCCAATCATGTACCAAGACCACTAACAAATGATTCTCACAATGCATCACAAGACATATCAATATGACCTAGATATGCACCAATAATGTGCCTCAACAGATTTGCCTCAAATCATGCTCTACAATAGATGTCATGCATCCAAGAGGACATATATCAAACCTCACAAAGTCATGCCGCAGACATGCTCCAAAACATCAATAAGTTATAATCTCATAAGCATATAGACATACCTTTACACTCTGTAAATGACTTGGTGCTTCAGATCTCAGACTAGCCTCAGCCTCAACAATCTCTGATGAATATCTCTTTAAACCTTTTTTCTATTCTTTTCACAGATCAGTTCTCTTTGTTTTGTAACCTTGCAGATGTGTGCACTTTGTCCTTCACTAGTATGAGGATGTATGGGAATTCTCCTTCCGAAGATGGCAAATAAATTTAGAAACCGTGGAAAAGTCACACTTTTTGCAACTCAAAAATTTTCGCTCCTTCATACTTTCGGTGCCTCATACCTATCGCTTCATATTTGTCAATTGTACCTCCAAATAACCTTTTGCAAAATAGATATTAAACTAAGTTCAATAGGTGTTAACATGAGTCCCTTACTCTCTAATTTATACTCTCGAAGAGGCTTCATTTAGGGGTTATTTTCTAACTCTTTTACCCAACTTCCCTCTTTTAGGGTTAACCCACTTGAAACCACTTTATCATAAATAGTTAACTCACTACTTCTTGTTGGAACTAATTTATTTTTAATTATTTTCTTATTGCAACAATTTTACCCATGATTAACTCCTAGTTACAACCACTTTGACTAGTAACCTTCCTCTAGGAGCTTCTAGAATAATTGACCTCTTTGACCTTCTAAGGGCTTCTAGATAACTCATAAGGGTTGTCCAACTTCACTAAGCCATATCTCCTCAACCGTGAATGTACCACATATTAACACTATCCATCTAGAATACTCTCACTTGTAAACTGATCTTGATTACATTATTCTTCAAACAAACTTAGGTTCCTTAACCACATACTCGAGGGCTGACATCAATCTCTAAGAGTTGACACCAATCTACAATATCGTACTTCAAGGGTTGACATGGGTTGACATGTTAACTAATCTGACGGTTCAACTCCCTAACTATCCCCATAACTGTAACAGTCTACAACTGTCCTGCAACTGTCTACAACTGTCTGCCTATACTATATGTATTTTCTTTTCATTAATAAAAATATCTCTGTGCTTGGTGTGAACTGTGGAGTTTTGTTATCTGGCCTGTGTACAGTGGTATCAGAGCCATGTTTTTTTTTAACCCACATTTTTTTTTTTTAAACTCCATGCTATTGTGTGCCTGCGTGAGCTCCAGATTTGAGAGGAGCCACCTGTGACCGTGTAGTTGCAGTGTAGTTGCAGTGAAGGAACAACAAGTGCCCAAAGGCCCTCCAACGTCAAATAACTAGGCTTGTGTATGGGAGCAACTGTGAGCAGCTTACAGAGCAGGAAAGGTCGAAGGTGTTGTGAGATTTTATTTTCTTTTTCTTGTGCAAGTGGAATTTCATTATAGAGATTAGTTTACAATGCATTCATTAGTATCAATTATGGGAGTAGTGCTCTCCGGACAAGAAAATTACCAAGAATAGTTTTGAAAAATAAAAAATACTCTTATTTTTAATGATTTATGGGAGGAAATTTGTGAAGGCAAGGATGACAATGACCCAAAGCAACCTACAGATGCCAGACAAATTGTAATTTGGAAGAGTAAATATAAAAAGGGACATGCTTTAATTTCTTCCTCAGTCACTGAAGAGGTAAGCAAACATATTCTTTCCAGCACCACAACGTTTAAAGCATTAGAGAAAGTAAAAGATCTTTATGACTCCCATTCAGAGCTGAAAATTATACAATTGTTGATGAAGTTGTTTAATCTAGAACTGAAAGATAATAATCCCATGAAGTTAGCTTCTGAAATTAAATCTCTTTTTCATGATATTGACTCAACTGGTGTCAAAGTTGATTTATAACTCACATCATTTATTAAATCCCTATATCCTACCTATTCACACTACTTAGAGTCTCTTCAAGCTAGTGGACAGATGAAAGCCATGAATTTTGATACTCTTGTAGACAAAATTGCCGAAAGAGAGAAAGCTTTTGGGAAGAAGGAATATTTTTCCACTTCCACAGTTGAGACTTTGTGACTTGCACAGAAAGAGAAGAAACCTTCAGGAGAGTCTGCTAGATTTGACAATAGTCACAGAGGTCATGGTAGGAGACCATTTAGAGGCAGGTGGGGTCATTATCATCAAGGAGACAGACAACAAGATGATAGACAACAAAAACATTTTCAGAATGATAAACAATCCCTTAAGTGTTATAGGTGTGGTAAATTGGGTCATACATATTCTCATTATCGCACTCCTTGGGAAAGGATTAGTGAGAAGAAAGAGAAACAACCTCCAGACAAAGAAAAACCACCTGAATATGCCAACTATATTGTTGCACATTGTAATCTTAGTATCAATGAAGTTTTTAGCACTTCTTTTGCTTCTTGGGAAGACACTTGGATTTTAGATACTAGAGCCACTTTCCATATGACCTTCAAAAGAGATTTTTTTGAAACATTCAGTAATCACATTGATGGAATAGTTTATTTTGCCAAAAAGTCCTTGTTAAAGCCTTCAAGAATTGGATCTATTCGACGTCGCCTACCAGTACTTGCTGATTATATTATGCATGATGTTCTTTACATTCCTCAATTAAAAAGAAATATGATGTCTCTCATACATATCAGGAAGCAAGGACATTCTATACATATGTTTGATGGTATAATTGAAATAAGAAAAACATCTTATCAGGTG
This sequence comes from Picea mariana, assembly GCA_032191745.1. Classification (NCBI taxonomy): domain Eukaryota; kingdom Viridiplantae; phylum Streptophyta; class Pinopsida; order Pinales; family Pinaceae; genus Picea; species Picea mariana. Next base: position 30,692 of record JASDQU010207585.1, read on the forward strand.
ATTGTTATGACTAGTGTTGAAGAAGACAAACTTTTAAAACTTAAAAGGACATCCTCTTTTCAATCTAATTCAACTCTTTTGGCTCAACATAGTGATACTTTGTCTTCGAGCTTATTGTGGCATGCTCATTTTGGTCATATTAGTTATGATAGTATCCGAATTATGAAACAACAAGGTATTCAAGGGCTTCCTACTATTCCAAGAAATCTTTCTCCATGTAATGCTTGTATTTTAGGCAAGCATTGCAAACAACCTTTTTATGGATCTACTTCCCGAGATTCCAGGAAGTTAGGTCTCATACATTCTAATTTATGTGGGCCCATGCCTATTCAATCTGCAAATGGTAATAAATATATGCTGACTTTTATTGATCACTACACCAAGATGTGTTGGGTTTATCTGTTGAAAGAGAAATCTCATGTTTTTGCAACTTTTAAGAATTTTCATTTATGGATTACAAATGAAACTCAACTTAATATTGACACTCTATGATCAGATAATGGTGGTGAATACACCTCTAATGAATTTGAAAAGTACTTACAAAATAATGGTATTAAACATCAGACCACCGTCCCTTATACTCCACAACAGAACGACGTAGCAGAGCGCATGAACAAAACTTTGCTTAATATGGTAAGGCCAATGATGTTTTTTCAGAATGTGAGGTTGATGTTTTGGGGAGAAGCAGTACTTTGTGCCGTTTATATTCACAATCATTGTCCTTCTCCTACCATCAATTATAATTCCCCTTATGAATTATCGTATAATCGTCTTCCTGTTGTTCAACATTTCAGAGTTTTTGGTTCTCCATTTTATGTGTTAATTCCTAAACAACAACGCGACAAATTGGGTGCAAGAAGTCACAAATGTCTTTTCTTGGGGTATCCTAATACCTCCAGATCTTATCGATTGTATGATGAGGAAAACAAGAAATTTGTTATTTCAAGAAATGTTGTTTTTCTCGAATTTGCTAAAGATGCTTCTACTATTGATAGGAAACTCAATCATTTGGATAGATTCTCTTCCAAGAAGTTTTATTATGAATGGGATAATGATATCCCGCATCTTGAAGGGGGGATTCATATTCTAGACCAGTCTATGGATTTTCCTTCAACAACACCAGAGAATGAGACCACATCAAAGAATGAAGAAAAATTAGTTGATAGCAATGTTTTTGATGATAATAATGTTTTTGTAGAAGAACAATTGGTTAATAATAATGTTCCTACTGAGGAAAAATTGGAGGATAATAATGGTCCCGAAGAACCTATTTCAAACACTCTTGAAACTGAGCAAACATTGCAACAATCAGTACACAGATCAACACGAACCAAGACAATGCCAAAAAGGTTTGGTGAATTTGAGTTAAACTTTTCTGTTGTTAATGAACCTACTACTTTTGAAGAAGCCACTAGTTGTAATGAATGGAAAGCTGCAATGCAAAAAGAGTATGATTCTCTTATTAAAAATAACACTTGGAGGTTGGTGGGTCCTCCTATTGGCATCAAACCAATTAGTAGTAAGTGGATTTATAAAATTAAATATAAAGCTAATGGTTCTCTTGATAAGCACAAAGAAAGACTTGTAGCAAAGGGGTATGCACAACAAGAAGGTATTGATTATATAAAAAAATTTTCTCCTACAATAAAATGGGGAACTATTAGAACCTTATTTTCTCTTGCAGCTCAAAAAGGATGGAAAATACATCACATGGATGTAAAAACTGCCTTCTTAAATGGAGATTTAAAAGAAGATGTTTATATGTTGTAGCCAGAGGGTTTTTTGTTAAAGGAAAAGAACATAAAGTATGCAAATTGATAAAATCATTGTATGGTTTAAAAAAAAAACCTCATGCTTGGTATGAAAAGTTAACTGAACATCTTCTCAAGTTGAATTATAAGCATTTCAATCTAGATGATGCAACTTTATTTGTTAAGAAAGTTGGAAGATCATTTGTACATCTAGTTGTCTATGTAGATGATTTGCTTATCACAGGAAGTAATGATGATTATATTGCATCTATTAAAAAGGAGTTGCAAAAGGTTTTTGATATGACAGATTTGGGATTACTACATTATTATCTAGGGATCGAAGTAGATAAAAAACTGAAGCACATTTTTATTTCTCAGAAGAAATATATTGGAGAACTATTGAGAAAATTTGAGATGAAGGATTGTAATCCTGTTTCTACTCCAATGGAGCAGAATTTAAAGCTTACCTCAAATGAAGGTAGTGCATTTGAAGATCCAACAAAGTACAAACAACTTGTTGGAAGTTTAATTTATCTTACTACTACTCGTCCTGACATAACTTTTGTTGTAGGAATACTTTCCAGGTTTATGCATCAGCCCTGTGAAGGTCATTGGACAGCAGCAAAACGAGTGCTCAAATATTTAAAAGGCACTCAATCATATGGCATCAAATATTCTAAAGTTTCAGACTTCCATCTCATTGGTTATTCAGATTCTGACTTTGACGGAGATAAAGAGCACGACGTGTCTACTTCAGGTTATTTGATGAATCTTGGATCAGAAGCCATCACCTGGAGATCACGAAAGCAATCTATTCCTGTTGACTCTACAACTGAAGCCGAATACGTTTTAGCAGCTCAAGCCACAAAATAAATCATTTGGCTTCGGAAAATTCTTGAAGACTTGCAGGAGAAACTAATGACTTTGATGCCTCTCTTTGTTGACAACACTTCTGCAATACAATTGGCCAAAAATCCTAAATTCCATGATCGAACCAAACATATCAACACCAAATATCATTTGATTCGGCATCATGTTGAGGCCAAAACCATTCATCTCAATCATTGTTCCACTTCAGAGAAAATTGCGGACATCTTTACTAAAGCTTTGGGTCGAGAGAAATTTGAAAATTTTTGAATGATGCTTGGGATGACAAATGTCTCTTCGGATTAAGGGGGGAATGTTAACTAATCCGACGGTTCAGCTCCCTAACTGTCCCCGTAACTGTAACAGTCTGCAACTGTCCTGCAACTGTCTACAACTGTCCGCCTATACTATATGTATTCGCTTTTCATTAATAAAAATATCTCTGTGCTTGGTGTGAACTGTGGAGTTTTGTTATCTGGCCTATGTACATGACACCAATTACAACCAATTATCCAAACCAGGTGTTCATCAATCTAAACCAACTTTCCATCATGGTCCACCCAAAATTTGCAGTCATTCGCTGTAATGCACTCAAAGTTCTACCTCGCCACCTCTATTTAAGGGCGTAGGGTTTCTTCAAAAGTTCGTCTGTTCGTTCTCTGGTAGTGTTCCTGCAAGTCCATTTACATTGTTTTGACTGCAGATGATAGAGATTTTGCATGGACCAAATGGAGATGTGGGTGTGGATGGGATGATTACGCCGAAAGGCGTACACCTATTGATAATGAGCACAATTAATGATCTTTTAATCATAAATTTCAATCTTAGGGTTGGAAATTGAAGATGATGGCATATTCTTAGTCGTCCTCTTTAATCAATGGATGCGATTTTGATAAATTAACTTTCGCTCATTTATAAAGACGTACATTTATGTGATTACTTTTTCACATTTACCAAATAAGATTAAAAAATTACTTGCTCACCACCAGATTGCCACGTTCAGTGATTAAGAGAATAATATGTTAACCTGGCCACGATTTACCAAAGTATTGTACTGGATGGATAGGTATGGCCGCGTGGGCGTTAGATGCCAATTAAAAAAAATTACGTGCAGTCATTTTTTTACTAGTGCGGATGTTTTTGGCCGTGTGGATGTGAAGTGAAACGTTTCAATCTCCAGTCTCCCCTCCGTGCACGTTTGAAGTGTTGGCCACGATTTCCATGGAGAATATGATACGATTGTGAGTGCGCATCAACAAAGGATCAAGTGCGCATCAAGAAACGCGAACTCCCTCCCCGTACACCTTCGTGCCCCACCGTTGAAAACCAGGTATTTGAATTTCGATTCTGCCTTCCCCACAATCCCTTCTGTCATCCACCTCTCCGGCTTGAATTCCCCTTAATCCTCCCGCCCGCAAAGTAGATGAAATACAAGACGATGGATCCCTTATCCAATTTCCGAGCCTTGGGGATCCGACGCTCAACTCCTATGAGCAGGTATCTCAACGTCTTGATCAGAAGATTTTTCATTGTAGTAGGGATACCTGAAGATTATTAATATATGTACGCCTTTCGGCGTAAATATAAATATTAATATATAAATTAAATCAAATTGAAAATGTTGAAAAAAGCATGTACAATTATTGTATTCGAACTTTTCAACATCAACGGGCTAGTTTGTTAATAAAATCATTACATATGCTCACACAATTCTAATAAATTCTCTCTCAATAGAAATTTTAATTTTCCCTCGTATTATTTCTTAGTGCATGCAATGTGGTTAATAATGTTTATATTGTAATTGGTTGTTTTTTAATTAAAATTAATTGGTTGTATGTATTGTTTTTTTTAATGTAATATCCTTTGAAACAAATATTGTTATAATTAAAAATATATTTTAATTAAATTGTTTTTATATTATAATTAATTGATTAGTTGGTGTGTAAATATGTCTACTATTGGTTAACAAGCATAAGGAACTATTATTTACTTCATATATGGAATGCCCATACTATAAGGAGGTATGGAAAGAGGTGGAAAGATAAATAAGGAAGGGAAAAATTCATAAAGAAGAAGTCTCAAAGAGGTCTTCATAACATAACATGGTGTAACATAAATGAGAGTTCAAAGATCAAATCAGTATCTTTCAAAATAGCTTGCCAAAAATCTATTCTTGTTGCGAGAAATCTAAAGTTGTTTAAAGACAAAGAGACACTTCCCATAAAAATTTTTATTCAAACCATAAATGTTTTAAATGTCTATCCATAGGTGCATGAAAAAACTTTCCCTCATAGGATGTTAAAATGTGACAATAATCAATATTTGGTGACGTAAACCGGTGGAGGTTTGTATAATTGGTGGTAGTTCTCATAACTACGTATAGATGTACATCTATGAAGCCTAATGGATTTATCTGGTGGGTAATCTTGATTGTAATCATATCTTCAATAACAAAAATATTAATACATTTCTCGTGGATGTTTCTTTGACACACCATCAAGGTTTTACCATGTAAATCTCGTGTGTTATCGATTTATCTTTACTTTCATTTTTCCTTCATTTATAATTGTATTCGGGCTTTTAAATACCAAGAAGTGGTATCAAAGTGAAGGTGAAGGAGGTGATTGAGAAGTTTGTCATAGCATTGGTCTGAGTAAGGCATGAGATTTTTTAGTGTCACTCGTGGAGGTAGATTTGAATTATTTCGTTGAGGGAAACTCACAACACATGTAGTGGAAGATCCATCAAGTATGGACGAAATTGTTGGCATAAGAGCAGACCCAGGGTTCAATGCTTCAACAACGCACCAACAAAACCCTAACTACCGACCCTTTCGGCAACACCTGCGAAGCAGATGAAGTCTCACCCGAGGTAGAGACAGAGGTGGTTGCAGGAGTCAAATGTCTGCAACGTAGCTGAGACACAGATCTGTGATTACACCACTCTAACAAAGCACTTAGCAAATAACATTCATCAGTATTTAACCCTTATCCACATCGTAGATCCGAACCCTAATTACAAAACAACGTAGGATTCTACCAGATCTAACACATCTAAGAACTTAGCACATGGAAAAAGATAAGATCTAGCATTTATTCACATCACTTAAGCATTAATCTATCATATTAGATTCATCTAAACATTCATTACTGCACTTAAGCTTAAATTATATACACAGACAATAACCATAATGCATAAAGAAACCATAAGACAAGATATATGTGGTTCACCCTAGTGTGGGGCTACATCCACCAACTCTTCTCTTTCAGGCATAATAAAGATAATAAAGAAGAGAAGAGTTGGTGGATGTAGCCCCACACTGGGGTGAACCACATATATCTTGTCTTATGGTTTCTTTATGCATTCTGGTTATTGTCTATGTATATAATTTAAGCTTAAGTGCAGTAATGAATGTTTAGATGAATCTAATATGATAGATTAGTGCTTAAGTGATGTGAATAAATGCTAGATCTGATCTTTTTCCATGTGCTAAGTGCTTAGATGTGTTAGATCTGGTAGAATCCTGCATTGTTTTGTAATTATGGTTCGGATCTACGATGTGGATAAGGGTTAAATACTGATGAATGTTAACTGCTAAGTGCTTTGTTAGAGTGGTGTAATCACAGATCTGTGTCCCAGCTACGTTGCAGACATTTGAGTCTTGCAACCACCTCCGCCTCTACCTCAGGTGAGACTTTATCTGCTTCGCAGGTGTTGCCGAAAGGGTTGATAGTTAGGGTTTTTTTGGTATTGGACACACCTACCACACTTAGAGGGGGGGTGAATGCGTGTGGAGCTCTTTTTCCCAAAACTTAGAAAGCACCATCAAAAGAATTTATCCTTCCTTCCATTTCGGCCTTCTTTTCTTCACTTCCTCAGAATTTCGGCTAAGATATTATTTGTAAACCTCAGACACCTATAGATATTCAATATGCTCAAGTGTGATTCAAATGAGAGAGCCTTGCCTCTTATTTATAATCTCCAA
>JASDQU010207586.1:0-13022 GCA_032191745.1 Picea mariana
TATCATCTGATTTACAGTTTCTAAGAGCACTGGCTCATTTAACTATTTGATAAGCAACCTTTCCATTGAGCTATTGTGGTATCCCATCGATCCATTTGCTAAAAAAGTATTGAGTTCTTAAGTTACCAGGCATACTTAGCTTACAGCCCTAAGTAGTTTCCTGGAGTGATAACAAGGAGGTCAGGCACAGAGACCCTGTGGGGTATGCGAATGCGTCAGTTTTGGTATCATAGTGGGACTTCACTTGTATATTTCAGGTGAAGCGAGAAGGTAAAGGAAGACAAAGCACTGGAGACTCTATGGTGATTGTTTGCAGGAAGGCAGCAATCAAGAAGATAGTCAACGGGACTGTAGGATGAAGCTGGAAACACTCGGGTTGTAGAGTGATAGCAGCAGGTTTGCTAGGAGGGAAAACAAAGACAACAACATGGCTACTGAAGGCCATAGGTATGCCAGGAGGAAAAACCAGGAGCTGATGAGTGCATCCGAAAGGGGAAAAGAGCTTGCCGACATCAGGGAAAAAATGATAGAGATGGAACTGCGGATGTGACAGAATACCAAGCAGAGATGGGTGTATGAATGGCCCATGAAGAAGCCGAAGATAAAATGGCCAGTCAAGGAGTTGATGGCTAGAAGACAACATAGGCTGTTGAAAGGATGGTTGAGGTATGCTTAAAACCTCGATGGACCTAAGGATATGGTTCAGATATGTGAACCAGAGACTGGGAGAGACCTCAGTAAAATGGGATCAGTTGAGGATCTCAAGAACTTCCAGGTGGGAAGAGAGGAAATTCCAGTTTGCCAGGTGGTCAATGAATTGAGGTCACTGTGGGATCTCACGGACTGTCATGAGGAAAACCAAGGAATTTCACATTTCCAACTGGGCAATGAAATGAGATCGCTATAGGATCTCGAAGACTGCCAGGAGGGAAGTGGAAGCATCTCATATTGCCAGGTGGGTAGAGATGAGCATTCAAGACTGTCTGAAGGTCTCATGGACTCGGAGGTGAGTTCAATTCAGCAAGGAGTGTTGATGAAGATGGGATCAGTTGATCTCATAATCTTCCAGGAGGACAGTGAACAGATCCTATATTGCTAGGTGGGCAGGGATGAGAAGATGAGTTGGAATCAGCCAGAAGAGCTGACAGAGCAGGTGAGCTCAGAGATAGAGTTGGATCAGAAGATGTAGCTGATAGAAGAGGAGGATCTAAAGGACCTTCTAATGATTGGAGGAATCGAAATGTTCCTACCATTTACCCAAGAGAAGGTAGAAGTCTGTGTTGTGAATGTTGATGCAGCAATAGCATAAGAAGGACAAACAACTGAGACTGTCATGAAGCCAGTGGAGAAAACTTTGGAAGCTGCCCAAGCAGAAAGGGAGGATGAGCATCGTGAGGAATGACTCAATGCTTTCAGGTAGGAAGATGAGGAAGCAGAAGAAAAGAAAACTACAGCACTGAAGCTAGCAGCAGAAGAAAAAGAGCAGGCGGATAGATTGCTCACTCCATGGGAGAGGGAGCTAGAGATGCTAGAGGATTGGCTGAACAATCCAGAACTAGCAAGAGAACTGACAAAAGCTGAGCTGTCAGAGAAGGTGGCTGAACAGAAAGTCAGTCAGGAAGAGACTGCAGAGCTGAAGTCTGTAGCAGAGTGGAAACTTGAGGCCATAGATGAAGATGAAGAAGGAGGCGTGGGAGATCACAATGATCTGCCCATGTGCCAAAAGTTTTTGCAGCTGAGGAGATTTCATAAGAAAATCCAACCACTGAAGTAGCTAGACAAAGTGATCGAGGAGATATGAGAACTGATGATAAGGTCAACAAGAACTGCCAGCGAGGAGAAGCTGAGTAGAAGAGAAGCAACAGCAACAGCAGCACAGAAGCAGCAACAGCAATAGCAGGAAGATGGAGCGGATGAACAGCTCCAGAGAATGATTTGGGATCCAGGAGGATTTCAAAAGCTAAGATGGGAATCTCATGAGCAGGAGCTCATGAATTTTTCAGCTGAGGAGTATGATCTAGGATCATCTCTCCACATCTTCCAGCCAGCTAGCCATGTCAAGCGTGCGAATTCAAGGATGAAGAGAGGTGCAACCCTCATCTTCTATTTTGTAATTGAATGTAATTAAATGTCTAGGCTGTTGAGCCATAGAGTTGTGCTTTTGTGAAGGAATTAGGTAGGTAGGCCTTAAATGTTTTGTAAGGCTGAGATCTATATGTGGATAGCGGACTAGACAACCCATTCAATGTAATTGAATAGGGTAGGTAGATTTGGAGGGAAGGGCTCAAAGAGCCTCCTCATGTAAAAATATCAATTGTATCTCTTGAGTATTAGTTCTAAATAGAATAGGAGAGAATCTATGAGTAGAGAGCAGAAGAGAAGGAGCCGAGACCTTGTTACAGGCCGTGCTCAGGAACACCTTTGTAAAGAGGCATTTTTATTAATATAAACAGAAGCAGTTTTTCCTGCATGTATTTCTATATTATGTGGATGCCTTGGTGTGTTCTATTTTATGATATGAATGTATGTTGTAGGTTTTCATTTGCAGGAGTGTTTCTGATTTCAGGTGAAGGTCTTTGAGGTTTCATTCCATGAGGGCGTGACAGAGTACTGTGGTCTCTGAATACTGGTGCGTTGAGGCACCTCGGAATACTGCGGGTTCAGACGAAGACGTGTTGTGGTACAATAACTGGAATCAACAACTCGACGAAGACTTGTGAGGTTGCTGAACACCTCAGGATATAAGGCTATGGGGAAGGAACACAGTTGCAGACAGAAGCTTTGAGGAGTTCTGTGAAGGTCTGCCAAGTGGGCATCGAGCCAGTGCAAGGAGTGCACAAAGATAGAACTCTACTGTGAGTTCAAGGAGAACCAGGATCACTGAGGATTCTGAGAGATCTGCCAGGTGGGCATTGAGTGGGTGCATAGGTGCACAGGAGATAGGACTGTTGGATGTTCTGTGAGAAGATAATCTGCCAAGAGGGCATTGAGACAGTGTGCAGACAGGCACAGAAGAAGATAACTCTTTGAGTTCTGGAATTGAAGGAAGAATCCACTGAAGGATTTTCACAGGGTTGCTGAACACCCTGCAGACTCAGCAAGAGGTTGCTTGAGAGAGAAATATCCAGGAGGGAATTACATTCTCCATCTGTGGGAGAAGAAGGATAAAATCCCTTAGGGGACTGAGTGTTTAAGAAGCCCAGGAGAGACAAAACCTTTCGAGTGCATGTAAATACTCTGCGAAGGCGCAGGGGTTGAAGAATCCTTCAAGGATTTGGAAGGAGAAAAACTCAAGAGGATCAGTGTTTTTATACGCACGACAAAGCTCCGAGTCGAGAGTTCATGGGGAAGAAAGAAGACAAAGGTCAAGGCCTTTTGGATCTTTTGGAATTCTTCCAAGTGTAGGAAGAAAGTGCACAAGTCAGGGGGAAGCACAACAGCCGTTAGATCGACTGGAGAAAAGAGATATGGACAGTTGGATTTTTCCCACGTCCAAGACAGAGCAAGAGGAGTGCATAGAAGAGGAGATTTTCATCCATCAGATCTCACATAGATACCCGTCAGCTGTTGGATTGGCCTGAAGTTGCACGAGGTTTAAGATTTGTGAGCGGGAGGAGGAAAATCCTGATGATAGGCGTGGTCATCGGGATATCGACGTTCATGAAATTAGAAATCCCTTGGACAGAAGATTGGGAAATCTCTAGGGTGAAAGTCCCGGGAACGATCTTGACCATCCGTTTGTGGAGACACGTGGAGGGGATCGAGCAACCCATCGGTATATCGGCTACCGGGGTTTTGAGTTGACAAGGAATTTCTGTCATCGAGGTATCAAAAACTCCAAAAATGCGAGATTGGATCAAGGCCATCCATTAGTTGGGACGCATGGTGAAGATCCATATTATCGGGGAAAGTCCCGATAGAAAAGTCAAATCGGCGCATCGGGGTTTGGTGTTTCGCGAATCCTGAGGACAAGACTTCTGGAGCATCAGAAGTCCCGAAATCGCAAGAGGCGATCAGGACCGTCCATATTGAGGGGACGCGTGGCAGCAATCAAAGCCTTTGGGAAAGGTCCCGATAGGAGAGTCACATCGGGAAATTGGGATTCGGCATATCAGGAATCCTGATGACAAGAGTTCTATGCATTTCGACATCGGAAAGCTCGAAACCCCGACGAGAGATAAGGCTGCGGTCTTGTAAGATAGTGGTCACGTGGGCCAGGAGTTTAGCCGGGAGGGCTAACACGTAAAGGTGTGATCGGCGAATTGACCCATTGGAGATCAGAGATTCAAGAGGATAGGGAAATCTTGACTTCGGGGATCACAAAATCCCGAAACCCAAAATTATCATATGGGAAAAGTCATAGGCGCATGCAGAGGCTATGACAGGGAAAGAAGGACCTATGGATCAGGTTTTGACAGAGATTCCACTGTGGAATCGAAAGAGATGCTCTAGCTCAAGGAAATTTAGATAGAACGATCCTTTTGACCGGGAGGTCGGGCGCCGAGACCCTGCGGGGTATGCGGCTGCATTATTCTCTCTGGTATAATGTTGGATGCATAACCTTAAAATACAACTACTTTTAGAAAATGGAGGACAGAATCTATCATTTATATATTTTCATTGAGGTGAAACATATGGACATCGGACTGAGAGTCAAATCTTCACCCATGCCTCACCCATGTGATTTCGTTTACAAGTAGTATGGGCTTGTACACATTCATTGGGTGGATAATTTGAGAGGTATGTGTTTCCCTTGATCCGCTAGGATCTTGAAGTGACTTGGGAATTTAATGGGCTATGAAACTTGTTTCAATCACACTAAAATAAAGACTACATGTATATTAAAGGAATACGCATGCACTTGTAGAACCAATGGTTTGAGATGTTCTACAGTTCTTTTTTTCCCTAGATGATGGGTTAACTTCTTCATTGGGTGCATGATTAGGCTATCCTATATTTTTTTTCGTGGATTGGTAAGGTATATTTAGGAAAATTCACATAAGTGTCGTAGGTGGATAAAATTTGTGTCATAATAGGTGTTATTTCATCCAGGGGCCTTAGGATGTTTTTCTCACCTTTTTTCATTGTTAACCATAGAGGTTTGAGCGCAAGTTAGAAGGATGGTTCTGCAAGAGGTTTTCAAAATAAAAAATAAAGAAAATTCGATGCATGGTGGACTACCATTGGACTAAAAAAACTAGGATACATAGTGTTGGAATATACACTCCCATTAAATACAAGAAAATGAATTAATAATACCATTTAATATCTCAAGTAATTATTTTGATACTATTTACAATAATTTAAATTTTTTTAAATATATAAGCAAAGGTAAAAATTCAAAAATTATAAAATGTATCCAAAATCTATTAATATATTCAAGGTCTATACATGTTTCAAAATGAGTGACTAACAAATTATAGTCGTAGGCTAAAGATTCTACGAAATGAAGATTTTTTCCAGGGATATTTTCTCGATATCCAGTGAGAAATTGTTGGATTCATAAATTTGAGTGATTATTTTTGTAAAATCTGAGTGCCCCAGGAGTTTTTGAGCATGTTGAATCCATTTATGCATTCAACAATGGATTATGATCAACAAAAAATATTGATTCGTGTAAATTTATGTTTTCATATTCTGGAGAAAAAAAAACATTTTGTATACCAGCTAGCCAAGAGGTCATTATTACTAAGATATTTCTTTTATTGTTGTAATTAATCTATTTACTATGTTCAGAATCAAGTTGAAACAAAATGAATTGTAATGCCAAAATACGAAAAGTGAACTTGCAATCCGATTAAGAATGGTCGGATTTGAGTGCCTATTATCCTGAATAGGGGTTAAGGATGGTCGGATTTGAGTCTCTCTTAACCCGTGAAGGGATATTAAGCCATTATAGAAAAATGGCATGTAAATGAGAGTAAGAAATTTGTACATAATTTTCTTAATTTTAATTTTATAAATTTCTTGTAAATGTTTTTCAAAATACTCCACCAAATCCATCTTCGTAGAACAATTGAACTCTGTAAAATAAAACAAGGATTTTCATACCTCTTATTCTATATAAAACTACCAAATCCATCTTCAGAAAATAATTCATCTCTATAAAATAAAGGACTTTCATAACTCTTATTATTCCATGGCCCGCCAAGGGGCTATAGATTGTTTTATGAAGTCAACTACTATTGACTCCTTATTAGTGGGTGCATTCTCAAATATTAATAGGTATGTTTTGGTAAGATTTTATAGGCCTCATCAATGTTTTGGCAATTTTTTTTTAATTATGATTTATTAAAATTAAAATTCATTTTTTTCAATTTCAAAAAAAAATTATTCGCATTTTATCATTGGCTCACACCATAATGATGGGACTAAATAATCTAGGTGGAGGAAAATATTATTTTCCTATTTGTCAAATTTTGTAATCCATATAAATAATTATTAAAACTCAATTATATCATTGGTTACCCTCCATTCTCACACTGCAGTCAATGCATTATGCTATCTTCATCGTCTTTACATGCATGGTTACCTTGCAGGCTCACACTGCACTTGATGCATTATGTTGTCTTCAATTCCTTTACATGTATGGTTACCCTATAGGATCACATTGGACTCGATGCATTCTATTGTATTCACCACCTCTACATGCATAAGGTTCTCTTTGACTGTATCCTCATTATGATTCATCATCTTCATGTCTTCCTCCATCCTTCTTGTCTGAGAATGGGCCTTCTTAACATGATTTTTCATCATCTCATCATCTTATCGCATCATCTTGGTCATCCCTTGACCTTCTTGTGGAGTCCATCATCCTCTCACTCTTGAATTTCAAAAGAAGATAGATATATCAATCAACAATTTGAGACAAGAAACTCAATATCTTAAATGAAAAATACCTTCTTTGCGAGAACAACTCATATTGATGCCATAATTGCAAGAAATTCAATGGAAGGGGAACACTAGATAGATTATGAGAATAACCATGAAATGGAATCTGATTCTACCCAAAGAGTTGGTGCTCCTAAATTATCAGGTGTTGAACCTGAGAAATAATATGTTATGAGAAAATCTGAGAACCAAGACAAATGCATGTCTGGAGCGCAGTGAGTGTGTTTTGGTAAATAGAGTTTTTGTCTTGATGAATCTCTTGTTTTTGTGATTTTTTCTCTATATCATTATTTAATAATTTTTAAGAAAACAAAGTTGTAAAAATATGTCTAAGTAGGTTTTGTTGCAGTGGGTGGGCAGGATCCAACCACCAACGATGAGGATATTGAACACATGCATAAAAATAACTAGTTATAGAGATATGCATAAAAGAGGTCTATAGAAAGGAATGTTTTTTTTCAACTCAAGGTAAAGCTGTTGATTCATCACCTAGATTCTCTTTTTCATAGATCCTCATCCAGTGGAAGCAACATCCTTCCCAATAGAAGAATTGGTAGCATTATGCTCTCCTTTCATTCACCTAGATTTTGAAATCTACCATGTTCGATCTCGTGGTTGAATGTTCTAATGGATTTATCAACTTTAGAGTATCTTATGCATATGGTGTGCTTCTCGTAGCACCTGCAGGCATGTGAAATTCATCTATCCTTCCATTAAAGAGAAGCTTGTGTTCGTCATTGTTGAGGCTATTCAAAAGTACCCGAAGACGAGAGTTCTGACTCGCTAAGATGACATTGTTCCCAAAATGAGCACTCTGCATTTAGACCATGTTGTTTTTGTGTATGAACGCAACATGATGATGACGTTCTAACACATGATTCCCTCTACAGGGTTGGGTGGGTGGTATGGTTTTCCATCATGAAATGTTGCATTGACAAAATTAGATGCATTCCAAATTTCCTTCACTCCCCCTTCGTAGGTAGGTATTTCTTTCTAAGAAGTCATCCAGGGTCCTCTAGCTCTCAGTCTTGTCCCTTCCATCGAGGGTTCAGTCACAACTATCTCCCCTCTCTCGACAATTTGATAAGAGAGATAATATATTGGGTCTTGAGAAACCCTTCAGTCCACCTACCTTTTGAGGCAATGAAAAAAATAAGTTATTATAAAATCCTTCTTGAAGCAATGATTCAAAAGAGTGAAGTCTCTAAATCCCTCTGCTCTATGGCACATTTTGGGCATCACCTAATAATACTCATAAAAGATATGAGAGCTTCCACACCTTACTCGTAGCTCCAACTATGAAGACTGTGAGGAGAGGAAAAAAATGAACTAATGGGGGCAATTTCAAGCCCAAATGAGTGAGATAATAATTTTGTTACACGTGAAAATTACTCAGCTGGATAAGTGTCGCATGTTCCTCTCAATTGTCGTAAGTGTCGCATCTTCCTTACAACTTTCGCAAGTGTCGCAAGTTGGTGACAAGTGTCGCAAATGATGTTCGAACATACTTCCATGTCAACGACACTAAGGAGACACTTAGAACATCTCATATGTTTGATTTGAAGAAGGAGAACTGGTATACTGAAGTCAAATAACTCTTAACACCTGAAGAGAGCTCTGAAACAAAGGTTTTGAGGGGGAGCGCTCCCCTATATCAACCCTAGGAGCACTGGCGCTCCCCTACAAGGCTCAAGGGAGCGTTATAATGCTCCCCTTCCCCCTCTGAAGGAGCGCTACTCATCTTAAAGGCGCTGACGCTCCCCTAAATCTTACCAGGGAGCGCTACAATGCTCTGATGCCCCTTCTAAAGGAGCGCTGCCTAATCTGAGGCAGTAGTTGACCCGTTGAGGAGAATAAGGGGAGGATATTTCGATATTAGGAGGTAGTTGTATTCGAATTCTTGGTTTCATCAAGAGATCCCTGATCTAAGGAGGAAATTCCCAACTTGTTCTAAAGATAACTCAAGATATTAAGATCCTCTTAACCTATATAAATAGGCTCTATGATGGTGGAAAGGGGGGAAGAATGGCTAGTATGAAACCTATGATCTTGGAGGAAACACACAGTCAGCCAAAGGAGAGTGATCAGTGAAGCTGTTTTTATCCAGGCTGTGGATATTTCAGGCAAGGGTTAGACGAAGAGGACTTGACGAATCTGTCGCATTCGCATCTACGATTGTAAGTACTTTTGTCATTATTCTCATTAATATGACATGCTTGGCCTGTTTCTTTCTAGTTTATGTCTAATGTCGCATGAACTTATCATTAATTGATAGATCTGTTTTCAAGCTAATATCAATAGAGTAGGAAGTAGTTGTATCTTGTTTGTCTGTAGAACTCAGCGAGGAGCAAAGGATTGGAGCGCAACTTGGAGCACGCAGGGACAAACGTCGATAAAAAGGGTACTTCTGTCATGCTTCCTTCTCATGTGTTAGTTTAGATATATTTGAAAGGAATTCAGTGTCCACGTTAAGAATTTTTTGTCTTAGAGTTAGGGTCAAGCTCTTTGAGGCAATCTACCTGTCCGCAGGGAGATTTTCCTACAAAAGAAACTGGCGACTCCACTGGGGAGATAGCCTCAAATCGAAACTTCTTGTTTTGATTTCTCCTCATTGACCTTGTTCTACCCTTTGATTGTTTCAGACCTGGTTCACTCCTCTTTTGATTGGTTTCATGAGCTAATTGGCTCCTTACCCCATCATACTCAACATAGTTATCGAGTTTAAATTGCAATTTTTGGAATTTTTTGACATTTTTGGGAGTTTTTGAACCCGACGCCCCTGTCCCAGTATTAACAGAGCACCAGCACTCCCTCATAGCCTTACACAGAGCACTATAACAGTCCTTTCCTTTGGCAACAAAGCACCAGCCTCTTTTTGGCCAAAAAAGCTTCCAGAACTGCATTTTTCAGGGTTTACCTCTGTGTCTCTCTTGCTGAGTGACCTTGTGAGTCAATGTTCCTTCTCTTCCAGCCTTGGCATCTGTCTTTTGCTTGAAGAACAAACATCTCACTATTTGGATTTTGTAGCCTTCTTCACTATTGACTTTGAATTTTCTATTGAGTGAAGTTTGAAACCCATGCATTGTTTTTCTCTCCTCTTTAACTGAACATAAACCCTAGTGAAGGTCATCAAAGGCCTACAGACCTCTTCATCTTGATTTTAGTCAAGATCATTCTTCTTCAACTTTTTTTTTTTGGGTGTGAATTTTGTTTTCTCTTTGATTGTTTCTTTTCTTTCTCTTTTCGTTTTGATTGCAATGAAAGGGTGTATTGTTTGTATGGTTTTTGCTTGTGCTAATTTGATTTTCATTCATACAAGAAGATAATTAGCAAGACAAGCATTGTATTGAATTGATCATTATTCATATGCAAACAATAAAAGCATCTTCATTATTGATTGTGCAGGTTAGAAAGCATCTCAAAAGTTTTAGCCTCACATCAGGATTTGATTGAGAAAAAGAATTGTTTGAGGAAACTCCTTGTTTGTGCTTGATTAGTGAAAATAACTCTCTCTCTCCCTTATATATATTTTCATCGAAAAGAAATGACTGCTTATCATATTTGATGCATTTTTGGGACTGAGTCATAATTCCATTCGTTTCACTTCCATGCACCCTTTTTGCGTAAAGAACAACCATAAAATCAACGCTAATTAAAAATTATTTAGAACTTTTTCTTTTCTAGGATCCTCCACCAACAGTAGATTAGGCTTAGTACTTTGGATTAGGCTGTGAGCATAACTCTCCAAAGTTTCCAAAACAAACAGTAGCATCTTGAGTTAGGGAGAGTCAAATTCAATCATCGTATAAGTCTGTCTAAGATCCCCTTCTAACACAGGGGTTACGCACGAGGTCACATTTGGGTGAGCTACGGGGACTAACCCTCTGTGGTTTAACTGATTGTGGTGGTCAGATCGTATTATGGGGAGCACTTCGAGGTAAATCCACAATTACTGTGTGGAATCCTTTTAGTTGATTTCGGGCTCAATACCTTGCCCGTACATTCGAATCGGACTATCGACTGTTCCCGCCTAGGGGCTGACTACGAATTCATAACCTTAGTGGCCATAATCTTTAGGGTCTTACACGAGGTGACAGTGATGGGAAGTCTTGCTGTACCTGGAGCAGACATTGGTCAAACTCACTCGGGCTCCTTGGAGGGTAAATCCACAATTACTGCATGGAAGCTTTCACCAAGGCGTAGGTCCGTTAAGTAGGTTGCCATTGTAACTGTTCCACCCTATCCCCACCCCTTCTGGACTTGATCACACGGCGTTGGATTTCATCACTAACTAGTACGGTCATCGAGAGAAGGTCCTATTTTCTTGGTTGTGATTCTTAGATTCTATTAGCGTATGCTGTTTATTTTACTTAGTGGACCTTAGGTCGAGTCAGTGTTAATGGTATCGAACCCTGGGAGTACCAATGGTGGAACCCCTTCATTTGGGGAACCTTGTACCTTTCCTTCATTTGGAAACTTTGGTCCTCCATATGTTGCCACACTGAGTCTTTCAAGACTCACTATTGGATTACCAGTTTGGTTGTTCCCCACTCCGGTGATCCTGAATCTTCCCAATGTTTCAGTTGCACCTAATAATTTGGATGTCAATACACCACTCACACATCAACCTCATGTCAATTTTTCACCTTCTTCACCCATCAAGTATCCTTCCATTTCTCCTTCTTCGCCTAGTGAAATCAAGCAGCCAGGTTGATTAAAAGAAGAAGAAACAGAAAGAGAAGAAGAAGAAGAGCCTGAAAAGGACCAAGGCCCCAACAACATCAGATGTTGGCTCTAAGAAACCAGTTACTGTTAATAGTACTAGGAGTGTTGAGAAGGTCAACAAGATTAAAATGAAGAATCCAAAACCCAAATTCCCTTGCAATCTGTGTAAGGGTGACCACTTTCTGAGGGATTACCCCGGTATTACCCAGGTCTTAGAAAAGTGGTCCTCTATGTCATCGGCCTCTATCGGTCATGTCGATGATACCCTGTCAACTAGTGATGTTCAGGTTGGTAAGAAGAAAATTGTCAAGTTCCCTTGCATGTTATGTAAAGGTAATCATTACTCTCACATTTTTCCTTGCATGGATGAGGCTTCTTCTCTTTTGGAAAAACTTCAACTTCCAAAAGGTTATCGTAGGCTTTCCTCCAACCCATAATTGGTTGATGGACTGGTCAATCCGGTTCCATCCTCGGTCAGTCCGGTTGATCAGGTGGTCAATCTCGTTTCCTCATCGAGTAAACCACAAAACTCAGTAGCTGATCCAATTCCATCATCAATCAACCCCGCTCTTCATCAAAAGAGTGACACCAAAGTGGTCTATCTGTTTCCATCCTCAGTCGACCCCACTCTCCCGTTAGAGAGCGACACCAAAGAGGTCGATCCATTTCCACCCATCGACCTCATTCTTCCTTTGGAGAAGGAAACTCAAGTGGTTGATTTGGTTCTACCATCGATCGATCCCACTCCTCCTTTAAGGAATGTCAAAGTGACTGATCCAGTCCCTTCCTCGGTCAGTCCCACTCTTCCTCTAAAGAGTGCCCAAGTGGTCTATCCAAGTCCACCATTGGTTGATCTGATCCAATCATCGATCGATCCTACCCTCCTTCTAGAGAGTAAACCTGATACTGCCCATGCGTTTCTCGTTAATACAGACTCTACCATGCCTGGGGGTATTCCTCCTCCTCCTATGGAACCCCCTCCAAGTAATGAAACCATCCTTTTTTATTGGGGTGCGCTAACTGGACCTTGTCTTCCCTCTCACGTTCCTTTCCAGATTACAGTACAAGTTCGTGGTTGGGACGTTCCTCAAACGCTGATAGATGAAGGTGCGTCTTTTAGTATTTTGTCTTCAGTTGCTTGGTACGCTTTGGGCTGCCCATATCTTGCACCGGTTACACAGACTCTATTATCTTTTAATAGAAGAACTAGTCAACCTTTAGGGATCCTTCCTCAATTTCCTGTAACTTTGGGAGGGAAAACTATCTTTATCGATGTCATGGTAGTTTGGGACCCCTTGGATTTCTCTTTACTCCTTGGGTGGGATTATGTCTATGCTATGAAACCTATTGTATCCACTCTTTTCTGTGTGATATCTTTCCCTCACAATGGAAGAATTGCGACTATT
>JASDQU010207587.1:0-28361 GCA_032191745.1 Picea mariana
GAATTTAGTTAAAAAAAACATTTTCTTGATATGAATATATTTTCATAGCATATAAATGAGAAAACTCTGAAAAAAGAGAAAACAAGTGTCACTACAGTGGCTATGTCCCTGCCGAACGAAAAAAGCTTTGTGCATTCACGATGATGAAGACTTATATTTCCTCAAAACGGATGAACGTCGTTGCTGATGAGAGCGGTAGGGGGAAGCGTGAGACTGTCTAGAACTCATTGATAGTTATTTTGATTTCTCTTTTGGGTTCTTGATATTTATTTTTATTTCTTTTTTAAGCTGGCAAAGCTCCCAGTGGCTTGGAAGGTCCGCAATGGCCAGATATATGGACTGGTTGTGTAGGGTTTCTAAATGCTTTTAGAGGGAAATAGTGATGGTTTCTAAATGCTTTTAAAGGGAACGATATGAATTCTCTAGAGGTGGACAATATAAACTTTGCTAACTTTTTCGTTTTTATAAAATGAATGTATAAAGTTTTTATAAAATAAATGTATAAAATGAATGAAAATATATCATGGAAATTGACTTTTCAATTTTAATTTTAATGGGTGGATTTCATTTTTATTTCTTTTGAGTTTTCGTAGAGAATGTATTGATTCAAATTGCAACAAATTCTACTAAGTTTTCTACCAGAGAAATGAATACATATTTTTCTATGAATACATATTGTAAAGCATTGTAGTAATTATAATATCTAATAAATTCTAGCTAAACTGCTAACTAAACTTATAAAAATATTAGTTTGAATTCTATAGGATCGTGGGTCATCTAGCCCTCTAATAAATGCCTCTGCTACTTACTGCGTGAAGAAAACCAGACAGCTTTAATTCAGAAATAAATTACAAAGTCTAAACTACCAAGTTGGTACGAGAACATATATGATATGTATAGTAATTTTTTATTTTGAAAAAGATTTTCTAATTGAAATTTTGGATTGTTGTTCCTATATAGACAAAATGTTTTTTAAAATGTGTCATTACAGTTCCTTTAATATTTCCCCTTTTTGTACGATCTAACAATGACAAAGCTTTTGCTCGTAAAAGTATAGTAAATTACAAAATGGCATTGATAGCTGCCAAGTTGCTATGTAAGGCTATGTAAGGCTTACATAAGGCTGAAATGTGCATCTACAAACAAATAAATGCAAGCCTTACTTGTTCAAAAAATCTAACCATTTCTTACCAAGCCAATTCAATGGTGACTTTTTCTGCTGAAAATCGTCTTCTTGTGGATCATCTTGACTCACATCGATGATGGAATCTCCTCTTCCATTCTTGCTAGTCTCTTTATCCATCTGCTTCTCGTGATGTGGATGAGTGGTTGGATGCAATGTCCAACATTTGTCAATGAGATGACCCCTCTTTTGGCAATGAGTGCAAATCTTTTGCATCTTCTTTTCAAGTTTCCTTTGCTTGGAAAGTTTCCTGAATGTGGTCAATCTTTTCCAACATCCTGAAACATGATGGTTATATAAACCACAATATGTACATGGACTTTTTCTTACATTTTTACATGTAGATTTAACATGCTCAACATAATCAAAAGCAACTGAATTATAGGCAGAAATATACCTTGAACATTCACCTTTATCGCCTTCTTGAGGAGGTGAATTTGAAGAGTTACTAGCTCCCTTTCGAAGACCAACAACAATGTTCTTGTCTTCATGGTTGTCACAACTCTCTTGTTTCACACATTTTCATTCATC
Organism: Picea mariana; assembly: GCA_032191745.1. Classification (NCBI taxonomy): domain Eukaryota; kingdom Viridiplantae; phylum Streptophyta; class Pinopsida; order Pinales; family Pinaceae; genus Picea; species Picea mariana. The sequence goes on from JASDQU010207587.1 coordinate 1,715, forward strand.
TTGAAAACATACCTTGCATGCTTGAGGGTTTGAACTTGCAACAAAATTTTTTCTTGGAACTATTTCCCTTGTCTCCTCAACTTTGGAATATGCTCCATCTTTTTGTTCATATCCAATACCCCAATACTTGGGCCTCTCCTCAACAACAATAGGCTCAACAATGCCTTGTGCATGCTTGCCTAACCCTCTACCTTGATAGCCCATTTTTAACAATAACTTGGACCCTCTTCCTCTNCTTGGTAAGGGTTTCCTTTGCCTCATGGAGTTGAGTCTCCATCTCATGCAACTTTTGAAGAAGCTGGTGCTTCTCCTCCTTCATGGCCATCAACTTCTCTTGAAGGACAATGCTCTCCTTTCTATCTTCCCACATCTCTTGCACCACATCTCTCATGGTTAGAAACTCCTCCAACATCTCTTTGTCAAATAACTTGGTAATGAAGATGTATGAGAACTCTTACTGTTTGAAGCTTCCTCGATCCTTGCAAGATATCAAACTTCAACACAAAACTTGCACAATAATACCAACAACTAAATCTCAAGCTATCAATGGCAATCACATGCGAAAAACTATGCTCTGATACCACCTGATCTGAAAATAGGGGTCTGAGTTGTTTTGCTATGCAAGCACCCTCTACTTCATTAAAATAAACTTCAGGACCTTGATCAATGTCTTATTTGTGCAAGAGGATTTATGTGTCAAGTTTAGGATTCTTTTATGTGTGTATGTGTGAGGTTCTTTAAAGGTTGAATATGTTGTTTAAACAAATACAACAACAAAAATAACTTGCAGCAAATAATAACCAGCAAACACTCACAACAATGACAACATGATAAAGGAGTTCACCCCCAACTGGGTTACATCTCCTTGAGCCTCCATCAATGGACTAGGCTCTCTGGGATTAGTTTGTCAAAGATTATTTTATAATCTGCTACTCAACTCCAATGGATTTACTGACTGTACCATTGGGTTCAGAATACATAAAAACCCCGAAAATGACTATTATATCTCTGAAAACAGACCATGGCTCATCTAGGCATGACCTCTTCTACATGTGGCCTTGAGCTTCCCTCAACTTCCTTGTGGAAAAAACCCATGTAAAAGTTCTCAAATGCCTATGAAACCTATTCCAATGCGTTCAGAGCATAACAATTAGTCAAAAATGACTATTCAGTCATAGAAAATAGACTTGGGCTCATATGAGCATGACCTCCTTCAATGGTGGCCCTAAGTTCCCTAGAGCTCCCTGAAACTTCAAAGTAGAAAAACATGCAATAGAAGTCTCCAAATGGATTTGAAAACAGTACCAATGGATTCAGAACATCCAAAAACCACTAACTGGGCTATTTCGTCACCTCATTTGGCCAAAAAATGAAGAAGATAAGCTTCTTGCCATTTGCCTCCTTCAAGCTTGTTGTCTCTTGTTTGCCAATTCGCACCTCCTATGTGAGTAACCTCGCTTCTGGGCATTTCCCATGCCTAAACCCAACACACGCGCACATGCCTGTAAAATGCATGAAATTGTCGCACCGTTAGCGAACTAAGCCCCCTTATCACAGAGGTGTTTGGCGCATGGGGGCCATGTGGCCACGTCCCAATGCATAAAAAGGGCTACATTTCATGATTGCTTGTCCGCTTGACAAGTGGCGGGCGCAAATAGCTAGCAATTTGAAAAAAAAATCCACACACACTCCATTGTAGTGTGGTCGTATGGGAATGAGTGTTAAAATCGAGGGTTGAGGCTAAGCCCTAGCCCGGACCCCGCCAAACCTTTAATAAATGCGAGTTTAAATATATGTGCAAACATATATATTATAAGCAACATAAAGTGGCACGTTGGCATGGTGGCCTTTGTTAAGACTTGCCTACAGTGGGAGGTCTAGGTTTCAACCCTTGTGGACTCCACTTAAATTTAAAAACCAAAACAATAACAGGGTGCCACGTGATAGCCCATGCATGGGCGACGCGGCACCATCCAGTTTGTCAAAAATGTGCCATGTGTCAGCAAATGATTCGACCACGTGTCCTGCCAACTGTATGCCAACTCAGCACTTGCCATGTCAGCCTCATGCCACATCAGACTGTATGACCCTGCCATGTCAGCATGTCCAATCATCACCTGCCACGTCATCACCTGTACGGATTGTATAGTCAGCAAATTTTTTACATGTTTGGCAAATCGAATAGAACACGATATCTCACTTGTCCAATGTCCGTTTGAACCCATTCGAAGTGCATTGGGTTCGTGAGGATGAGGCCTACACACTCTTTTGTTTTGAAGTGATTCTGAACACTTTCATTTTTGGGCTAAATTTTGTCCCCTGGTCCAGATTCTGATCATTATGTATATGTTTAAATGATTTGCATATATATTTTTTTACTATGCCTTATTCAAATCATGAGGAAGACATGCCATGGTTATTTTGAATACTTGTAAATATTGTTATTTTGAAATTAATAAAACAACCAAGATTCACTAAGCATGAGCACCTAAAGGTGCTATGATACCACAAGAGGGGAAAGGTAAGGGGGTCCAAGGGAATTTTTATATTCTTAGTTACCTATGTCTCTCTTCCTACCCACCTTTCCATTACTTTACCTTTTAATTACTTATGATGTTGATGTTGATCCTAGCCTATAGTTTAATTAGAGATATGAGAATTGGATGTAATTATCTCCTAAATCTAGGAAACTACCTCCTACATTCTAGCAACTTGTTCCCCCTATAGTCTTGGAACCAGGAAGAGTTATATTAGGAATCTCTTTCCATATTTAACTCATGCAAAGAGGAGAAATTCTAATGGGAGGAGAGATTTGTTTTTGGGAGAAGATAGAAGAGAGGAAAATATAATTTCACCTTGGAAAAAGAAGGTTTCCATATTATGGGATTGAATAGGACATAAAAGGATGCCATCATAACCCTCGGAAGAGAAGTAGGAAGAGAAAAAATCATAGAGAAGATGAATATATAGATTGTGTACAATTAAAAAAGGTCAAACTAACTAGAGGAGAATCCTTACAATTCTTAAAAAAAGTTGATCATAAATTGTCGAAGAACCAATAATTTTTTTTGTTGTAGTTAAATCCGTAAATGGATATGAATTTAGAATTTTCAATTACCACACTAAAGAGCACCAAAGGGGAGAAAATATGAGAGAATGTGGAAAATAGAATGAAGAACCCTCCCTGTGTTGTGTGGAGTAAGTATTGTGAGTGCCAAAGCTAGTTTGATTAAAGAACTTAGTAATTGGTTGTTTGGTTGATTTTTCATGCTTTTTGGGATTGAAATAAAAACTTGAGAGAATATTGAGATTTATTCCTTCACCCTCTTGGTATTATAATCTGGCAAGGGGGTGGTGTCCATAGAGGACTACCTATGGTTGGGTGAAATTTTTTTGTGTCTCAATTAGTTGCTTGGTATTTAGTCTTCACAAAAGATAAGTATATTTCTTCCCTCTTTGATTAGGATCTCAATCATGATAAAATGTACATGTACATTAGCATTATTTATTTTGATTTCATACCATGGACATTGTATAGATGTTAATAAGTGAATGGTTGTTGTTATGCTTGATTAAATTATAAAATTTGTATGATAATGCATTGATAAACCTCATGCATGCAAGTTGTTTGTAGAAGTGCATTAAAAACCGATTTCATATTTTTAGTGAAATTATGTCATATGAAGTAAAAGAAAGAACAAACTTGYAGYGGATTTATATSACACATATCCCCATGTGTTCACCAAAMAATTTCCTTTTATTTTCCTATATGACCCTTAAAAATGCAAAATGGTTGTAGATTAAATTCTACTATAACTTGGCCATACGATGTTTGTTGGAATTCAAATTTTAAAATAAAGTAGTTAAAATCAATATCCACATTATCCAAAAATTGCAGATTTAGATTCATTTGTTTCATTCCCCAAAAGGTCAAAATACAGTTAGTTTGAGAAGGGCTACTCAAATCCCTCATACCCTAGACAATTTCATGTGTTTGTTATATATGGAAAGTTTTGTCTTTGATGTGATTTTTTTAAGGGTTTTAATGAGATGATTATATTTTTTGTGGATTGGTGTGAACCATATTTATTTTTACATTGGCCTCTTGAAATAAGGAAAAGGCTAGAACCCCCATATCTCTGAAATCATATGAATGTTATGCATATATTATTGTGTAATTGTTATAAATGATTTTGAAGATCATTATGAAGTATTTATCTTTTTCATATGATGGAGTGTATCATGTTTTTTCCTCAACACTATGAGTTCCTTTTCTATAAGGCTTTAAGCCATTATGTATAACCATGTATTTATGAATAATGAGACAAGAGAACTATCGATTAAATAGTCATTTCCTTATGTTTAATATGACCCTGATGATCATAGAATCACACTTTTAATTAAGGTATAAGGTGTTTTATGCATGAGATTAAGGACTTTAACCCTAAACCCTAGGATTATCCTCCTTTAGAAAGAACAGGACCTCCATCTAAGATATTCTAGGGAATTGATGAAATTCTAGAATAGAGTTAGTATGTGAATCATGTACTCATGTTTATTGTAATTTGGTTACACTGTATTTGCTTAAGTGTCACCATATTGAAAATGTATTATGTGAAAAATTGTAAAGCGCTAGTTCTAATTAAATTCAAATCTTCAACTTGATTTTGTTTTCTAAAGAAATTATTGTCCATACCTTTCATTTGCAGATGGAAAGCTTTCATACCTTATGTTGACTGGTGTGATGAAAAAATCTATCATACTAATTAAGAAGAATGGTTTCTATGTTGTAAAGGATCTTAATGTGTTTTATTTTTTATTTACATACCATTTCCATATATGAAATTTTATACAAACATATCCTACTTTTGACATTAAGAATAAAGGTACGTTACAAATTGGTATCATAGACATTGGTTATAGCAGTAGGGGTTGCATGGGCTCAAGAGAAATGAATGATAATGTATTTGGTATTATGTTAGGGTAACAAACATGCTATCTTTAATACAAAGAGACTAGTTATTTTCTCCATACTTAAAACTATATGAAGTTGTTTTATGAATATTATGAAAGAGTCGAAATGTTGATGTAAGTGATTACATTTATCATGCATTCATATTACCATCAAAACTTAATGATGTCCATCCTTTGAAACTCTAACATGTTTAAATGTTGTGCATTATCAATTGTTGAGTTTGGTGTTCTATTATCGAATGGATTGAATACCTAGAGGGATAAAAGCCCAATTGATTGATTATACTTATCCTTCTCCATTGTATGTGGTGTTTAATGCATGGGTTTAAAGGTATTATCCTTGTCCTTAGGATGGTCATCCTTAAAATTTAAGATAACCTTTATCCATGGTGTTGTAGATGGATGATAAATTGAAAGTGTCTTATGGTTGTTATGAAAGACTTTAATTGCTGTTAAAATAATAATCTTGGGTGGTATATTTGATTGGTAATGAGACTTGGTCGTAACACCCTTAATATTAATGTATGCATATGAATGAGTAATTTTCATATGTTTATAACTCTATAGATTGAAGTTTTTATTCATGAAGAGAAATGTATATGTCTATTAACATGAATGCACGTCTATTGATATGAATGCATGAATGGGTTTGACTATGGAACAAGAAAGTGTAGTTGTTATTTTTTGGATAATGCCATTTGTACTTATTTATCTTCATCTCGGAGGTTATATTATGATTTACTTTGAGTTATAGCTTTGAGTGGGATATATGCCACTCTTAAGAATGAGCTAGTATGGAATACTCATATAGCAAGTGTGCAAGAGTGTTATGTATGACATATTATAAGGCATATTTTCTCTTGTTGATGGCTGCTATATGAATGAGAGAAACATACTTATGATTATTCCTTTGAAAGTTGTCATGTGGATTACTATGAACTTTCATAAAATAGACTAATATTAAGTCTAATTTGAAGTTGTATGAACTATTGCTAAATCATTGAAATGATGATGTATAAACGGTATTAAATCCAATAGATGTGAAAGACTAATTTAAGGTGACAATTTTGATTAATCCTCCACTTGAGATAGGATATTGATATTTGAATTGGATTTCTTTGATAGTGTTCAATTATTGCATCGAAATAACCTTGGTTAATGGCTCTTATTGAAAGGTAGAAGAGTATCACTAATTGGAATGAGATTATAACATTAGACCTTAGGTTGGACTTATCATTCTAAAATATTTCCAGGAAATGTTGTAATTAGCAAGTATTTATATCAAAATAATGGGATTTCTGACTTTGTTAAGTGGGATATCTATATAGAAAAAAATTATGAATATAGAAAATGGAAGAAATCCCATGAGAAGAGAAGAACAATTGTCAACCAGTTAAAAGGTAAGTGTCCCAATGATGTTTGATCATATTTGAATCTATTTTCTATGATAGAGTTGAATTTGAATTTGAATTATTTGAATTATTTTAATATTCTTGATGAGGAATATTTAAATAAACATGATTTCTATACTATTAATATGATGAATATGTTGAGTCATTCTAATTGAAATTTTCTAGAGATATTTTTTTTTTTAGTAAATCGATTGCATCAAGGAAGGTATCCGAGTAATAAAGGATGCAAAGCATGATGCCATGCACACTAGAAAAAAGGGTTATGAAGGGCTTGATCAGATTATATTTGAATATGGACTACCTAGGAGGTAGGATCAATTACTAAGAATTAGAGTGGATCTTTGCTAAAAATTGTCCAATTGAATGCAAAAATAATTCAAGAGTTGGATAAAGATTTAAAGTATCTCTAGGTGAGGAATTGCCGAGTTGATCTTGAATGGAACTACTCAAGTAAAATGGAGCTACAGAAATCAGAAAGGGATAGAATGTAGAGGAAAATGTGGAAAAAAGGGGGGAAATTTTCTCACCCTAAAAGTTTATTTTTCTTGTAGAGTAGAGTTATATGCTTTTAAAGTAACTGTTGATTAAGGTTGGTTGTCATTGATGTCAAACCTTGAAGAAATCCCAATAGCACAAAGGTTTGGGTAATGGACCCAAGTTTGTTTGATTTAAAGATGACTCACTATTGTCCCATCATGGTTGATAAGAAGTAAAGATGGATGAACTCCAAATCAGTCCCCTTATGGAGTAAAAAGGTAATTCTTCGTTGCTAGGAAACCTCAATGGAATGGAGTTGTTGAAAGAAAGAACATGACAGTAGAGGAAATGGATTGAAAAATGTTAATGGATTCGAAATTGATAGATATTTTTTGGACACAGGCAGTGCATACAACAGTTCACGTTCAAAACAAAGTAATTCTCAAAAACAACACTGACAAAACTCCTTACAAACTATGGAAAGGAAGACCAACAAATGTAAAGCACTTTAGAGTTTTTGGAAGCAAATGCTATATCAAAAAAGAATATGGTGGAATGGGAAATTTTGACTCTCGTTTGGACAAAGGAGTACTTGTTGGTTACTCAAGTACAAGGAATGAATACAAGTGTTACAATCTAAGATTAAACAAAGTTGTGGAAAGCATCAACGTAACAATTGATGAAACAGGCAGATCAGAATCAAAGGAAGAAAATGAATCAATGCAACCCTTAGAAGAAGAAGCAGAAGATGAAAAAGAATTAGAAGAGGAAGATCAAGAGAATCTGACAGAAGCAGAAGAGAAAGTTCAACAAGTGCCTCCAAAGACACCCAGTAAATGAGTACAGAAGAATCATCCTTCAGATCAAATTATCGGAAACAAATATGCAGGTGTTGAGACTAGAAGAAGAATCCGTTCACCAGAACAAACACACCTAGCACTCTTATATACAATTGAATCAAACAGTTTTAAAGAAGCCAACAAGGATGCATTTTGGAATAAGGCCATGGATGAAGAATTGGATCAAATAGAGAAAAATGACACTTGGGAACTGGTTCCAAAACCAAAGAATAAGAATGTGATAGACACAAAGTGGGTATTTAGGAATAAATTAAATGAAGATGGACAAGTTACAAGGAACAAAGATATATTGGTATGTAAAGGATATGCACAGGTTTAAGGAATCGTCTTTGAAGAGACATTTTCCCCAGTTTCCAAAATGGAAGCAATTTATTTGATTTTAGCTTATGCATGCTCCAAAAATATTAAAATGTATCAAATGGATGTAAAATCAGGTTTTCTAAATGGGGAAGATGAAGAAGAAGTCTACATTAAACAACCAGAAGGATTTCAGTTGTGAGAGAATGCAGATTATGTGTGTAAATTAAAGAAGGTCTTGTATGGTCTAAAACAGGCTCCTAGAGCATGGTACTCTAGACTGGATAAGTATCTGCAGTAGGCAGGGTTCAGAAAAGGAAGTGTAGACAACAACCTCTACATCAAGATAAGTGAAGGTAATATTTTATTAGTTGAATTTTATGTTGATGATATTATTTTTGGTAGTGATGATGACAGGTTAAGCCAAAAAATTGCAAAAGATATGCAGAATGAATTTGAAATGTTGTTACTTGGAGAACTATCCTTCTTTCTGGGACTTCAGATACGTCAAAGAAACCAAGGAATTTTTATTTCTCAAACCAAGTACATCAGAGAAATGCTAAATAGGTTCATATTGGAGGATTGCAAACAAGTTATCACTCCCATGCAAACCAGTTGCAAGTTGAGAAAGGATGATGATTCGAAGTCTACAGATCAAAGGAAATACAGGTCAATGATTGACAGCCTACTATATGTGACAACATCCAGACCAGATGTAATGCAGGCAGTTGGACAGGTGGCATGATTTCAAGCAACACCAAAGGAATCACATGTATTAGCAGTGAAGAGGATTTTCAGATATCTCAAAGGAACAGAAGAGATTGGATTATGGTATCCAAAAGGAAAGGATCTATCACTTATTGCCTACACAGATGCAAATTGGGAAGGTTGTATTGATGATTGACGAAGCACCAATGGAGAATCATTCTACTTAGGTGAGTGTTTAGTATCATGTCTAAGCAAGAGACAATCATCAATATCTTTATCTTCAGCCAAGGCAGAGTATATTGCAGCAACATCATGTTGTACACAGGTTCTTTGGATGAAACAAACTCTGACAGATATACAGGTTGAGTATGATGAGACCATTACAATCTATTGTGATAATACAAGCACCATCAGTATCTCAAAGAACCTGGTGATGCACTCCAAGATGAAGCACATTCCAATCAAGTATCACTTTCTACGGGAGCAGGTTGTAGAAAAGAACAACAAAATTGAGTATGTGGGCACAAAAGAACAAGTGGCAAACATCTTTACAAAACTACTTCCATGGGAAACCTTTGAATATCTTCACCAGAGACTTGGAGTTATTTCTACTCCAAAATGAATGTTTTTTGAATGCTTATCTTATATGTCTTAGATTTACATGAGGAAGCACCATAAGAGGACAGTTCACTTAGGGGGAGCAGCCCCGGATGGAAAGATACCTTTGCCATTGATGACAAAGGGGGAGAGATTTATCAGATGAAAAGGACATATGCATGCTTCCAGGGGGAGCAAATTTATCATATGCAGAGGACAGAGGCATGGTTCCAGGGGGAGCATATTTATCAGATACATAGGACATCGGCATGGTTCTAGGGAGAGCATAAGTGATATGATTTCAGTATTGCATCAGAGTGTTTCCATCAATGCCAAAGGGGGAGATTGTTGATTAAGGTTGGTTGTCATTGATGTCAACACTTGAAGAAAGCTCGGTAGCACAAAGGTTTGGGTAATGGACCCAATTTTGTTTGATTTAAAGATGACTCATTATTGTCTTGTCATGGTTGATAAGAAGTAAATATGGATGAACTCCAAAGTGGTCCCCTTATGGTGAAATCCCTCGCAGGAAGACACTTTGTGGAGTGAGAGAACACATGCTTAATTGTGGAATAATGAGATGAAGGACAATGAATTTGTCAGTGAAACTATCCTAGATGGATAGTGTTTGTCATGCCATTTCCGGTAGTATGTGGAATGTCACATAACTCCTCACGGTCAGAGAATTATAGCCATATGAAGTTGGAGAACCCTCATGAGTCTTATAGAAGCTCCCAAGAGTCAAAGGGTCTTGCAAAAATAAATTATTTTAAATGGAGAAGCCCTAAAATAAGGAAAGTGTAAGGCTACATGAAGATATAAATAAGAGGCAAAGATCACTCATTAAGGACACACTTGTACATATTGTATATCTATTTTCTTATGTAAATCTTATTGTAAATAATTGTGGATACATATGAAGTGGCGAACGTCTGAGGTAGCACGAAGGGTTGATGGAGAAATTCTTGGAATTAAAACGAATACAAAAAACCTTATTTTCTGAGGTGTACACAGGTTGTCTGTGTATAGGGTGAGTACATGTATGCGGGCTCTCTGTGAATAGGGTGCATACATATGCGGGTTGGCTATGTATAGAGTGAGTACATGTACGCAGGCTATTTGTGTATAGGGTGAGTACGCATGCGGGATGGCTGTGTACAGGGTGAGTACATGTTGGTGAAGCCATGGAAACTTGAGAAGATGAAGATGCAAAGGTTCTAGATTCTGAGATCAATCTTCCAGGAAGGTATAAAGTGTTAAGATACATCAGAACCATCCATTGGTTCAAAATGTATGTCTTAATTCTATAATAGTTTGATTTTGATGTATGGATGAGGAATGACAATGGATATTTGAGGATTCTCCCTAGAGAGACTAGTGGCTACATGAGATCATCTGCACCAGTCAGATCTATAGAAATACAGTGCTGGTATATTTATCATTGATACTTCTTATTGAGACACATCTTGTATTTCTTGGCATATGGCTAAGAGTTTTTATGGTACATGGTTGAGATCTTGTATTTGTTGATGTTTTGAGAGGCTGAATATCAGAAAGGGTTTGATGACTAATATCATGTGAAGGAAAGTAAACTTGTTCATGATTTCACACACCTGTATGGCACATGACTAGAGAGAGACATATTTGTCTTGAGTGAATGTTATGTATGAGAATGCATGCACAAGGTAAAGTTACAGTTTGGATACAGTGATAGGTTACAAATCTATGTGAAAGAAGTTACAGAGGGTCAGAAGTTTTCAAGTAAAAGGAAACCCTAGTTCTAGAAGGAATACATAGGCTGCATAATAGTTAGGGTGTGTACATACACGGGCTGCATAACAGATAGAGTGTGTACATACGTGGGCTGCAACACTACAGGTTGCATACCTGTTGTATTTTTGTAGATACATGTTCAATTCAAGTACAGATTGATTACAGGGTAGTTGTACAGATTGGATACAGGTCAGTGGTACAGGTTGATACAGTTGTAGAACAATATATATCACAATGACAGGTTGACAGTGGTTCCATCATTCTACTTATATGTTAGGGCGGTTGGACGAGGCAAGGACAGGTGGTTGTAGCCACCTTCCGGTTGTAGTCGAAGAACATAAGGGGTTGTAGCCTCCTTTTGGTTGTAGCCAGAGAATTGGGGAGTTGGAGCTTCCCTCAGGTTGTAGCCTGAGAAACTAGGGGGTTGGAGCCTCCTTCCAATTGCAGCTAGAAAATAAAGGAAGTTGGTGCTTCCAATGAATGTAATGCTTCAAAAAATATAAGAAAAAACATTATGTGGTTTTCTCCCGATTTGGGTTTACACATAAAACACTGGTGTACTATGTATGTGTGTGATTTTTATTTTCTTATTGCTCATTATTGGATAATAATTCTACATTGATATAACACTTGTATTATTTGGATAAAAAGGATTAAATTACGCTATTACTGATTCAGCCCCCCTCTCAGTAAAATTTTCCAATTGAATGCAAAAATAATTTAAGAGTTGGATAAAGATTTAAAGTATCTCTAGGTGAGGAATTGTCGAGCTGAGCTTGGATGTAACTTCTCAAGTAAAATGGAGCTATCAAAATCAGAAAGGGATAGAATGTAGAGGAAAATATGGAAAAAGGGGGGGAACTTTTCTCACCCTAAAACTTTATTTTTCTTATAGAGTAGAGTTATATGCTTTTAAATTAGCAAGTATAGATTATGAAAAATGAATTAAACATAGCTAACGATGTATTATGTTATTGGAAAAAAGGCCATGAAGTATATTAGTTATGTTGTGAATTCCAGGCTATGCAAAGGAATTTGAAGGTGAGAATTCATTGACTCTTGTCTTATTGTTCTATTAGATTTATCTAGATTGTGAAAGTTGTTATGTGTGAATAATTAAGGCATGGGAATGTTGATAAATACAATAGAGTAAAATAGTTGGAATACATTTTCACTAATAGAAATTATTTATTCCCATACTAGCAACCTTTGTAGAGGTGCTAATGTGGATAAGCACAACATGGGAAACACACCAATGTCACCATAAAACAATTTACCCTTCACTTTAGGCTAGATCCTTTAAGGCACAAGAGGTATCCAAATCATATTAAAAAACATTTACAGTACCTTGGGGTAACTTATGATACAAGTCACTTGAAAACACACACCTCAATATATGGTTAGATAGACCAACACCAATGGAGTAGCCAAATGCCTCAAGAATATTCAAATAGGAAATAGGGAAATAAATACCACAAGATAAAGCGGGTTAGGAGATAATTAATTAATTGTTGAAATATGAAATAAATATTCTACAATAGAAATACAAATCAACACAATGAAATCACTCTTAAGGTGGAGGAATAAACGCCTTTTACCACATAAGAGTGAGATTTGATAACACAAATGAAGGAAAAATGATTTACTTGGATTACCTATTGATTATATGTTGTAAATTGGACCAAATTTCTACTCTCCACAACTTCCAAAATTTGATGTAAGATGATTAATGTAGAAAATGTAGATTTTGGACAAGGAAAAGTACCCCAAGACTACCTAAAAACACTTATAACAAAGTTTCCTCGAGAAATTTTACTAAGGAAATGAATAATGAATGTAAAAAAGACAAAAAAAAGAAACTATTGCAAGTATAAATGTATAATAAACATGTAACTACCTCAAACTTGTAAAGGAAAGTGTTGAATCCCCCTAGGGTTTCACCAAAACTTTCCAAGATGTAAAATAACAGATATGGAACACTTAGGAAATAAATCTGATCATTATAAAATGTTAGATATCCTTTATAAACAATACAAAAGTGAAAATATAGCTAGGGTATGGTTATAATTCATCTTTTAGGGTTAAAGCCTAGTTTTAGGGTTTGACCAACTAAAATTTTCTTTGCTACAATTTAATTTCTAGAATTGATAAACCTCATAAGTTAGTCACAAAAAAATTAGATACAACCTTAGAAAACAAAAAAATTAGGGTAGATTTTCCTCCTTATGGTTATGTATCAACAATGAAGCATAAACCCTAGGATACAATTGTTCAGAAAATAAGATTTAACCATGAACTTTGTGACAGAAGATGAAAAAAATATTTTTTTATTTTGATCTTTTATATTTTTTGTATTTTCTATAGCATAAAATAATTTTTTTGAATTTTAGGGTTTTTGTCATTGGTTGTTTGGAATTAAGCGTAGTGCCTTGTATCCACTTAAGATTTATGGGGTTAATAAGTATGCCCCTCTAAGAATTGGTTATTCAATGTTTATGGATTAGAGTGGGAGACTAGTGCATCAAGGCTACTAGTCCCTTGTCGAATCAAGACAAGCCATGAAAGCCAAGGCCCTACAAGAAGGGTCTCCTCAAGGGAATATCCTTCACCAAAAATATCAACAAAACATTGGAAATAATACTTAAAACCGTTTCCAAGTAGTATAAAAATAATCAAGATGAGAAATAAGAACTTACCAAATCATTTTAAGGAAGATGGAAGAGATACAAACCTCAGACGTCCTCCTTCCAAGAAGTTGAATAACTCTTCAATCTATCTATCTTGATATCTTTAGTAGAAACTTGTATATTCACAATAGTATTTGAAGTACCAAGAAGAATAACCAAGAAAGAAAGAGTTCCAATAATTGACACCAAAACACCAAGTAAAAGATCTTCTATTAATGGCTTGGAATAATCTCCAACAATTCACAATAATTTTGAATGAGAGAATGGCCTTTATTTATAGATGAGGCTCACAACTCCTTCTCATTCTTTATTCCCTAATTCTAGGTTGAGTAAATTAAATCAAAGCCACTTGTCATCCACATACCTTGGAGACTAAGTCAAATTACAATGAAAAATTCTTTACATGCATAAAACCCTCATAAAAGGGGAGACATCATTCTTCTAAAGGGGGCAATTTTCCCTTACGGTGCAATGTTTCATAAAAAAATGATATGGGAGGCCTCAAAATGTGGAAAGGATAGTTCCTTGGCCACTCTAGTTCCAACTTCCTTTTCCAAAATAGGGAATTTCTTCTCCAAATGTGCATAAAATCCCTCTTGGCCACTCTAGCTCCAACTTCCTCCTCCAAAATAAGGAATGTATTCTACAAATGTGCATAAAATCCCTCTAAAGGTGGACGACTTCTTCCTTTAGGGATACAAAATATTCAAAGAGTGATCAAAATACATCCACATCATCAAAGTTAGTGCCATGTCATGTCTCTAAGGTTAAAAGTAACTTAAGTGACCTCCACATCATAAAGTTGACCCAAACCAAGCTCCAATGTCCTCATGAAATTACCCAAGGGTTGACCCTCTCAAGTGATTAAAAAACATCTCTGAAAAGTGCTAGAAGAGGGGAGCTCTCTAACATATACCACATGGCATGTGTAGAGGGTGTCCACATGGATGAAAATAACCCATCTACGGCTTAAGTGTGACTAATGCCTCTAAAAACATGATGTGCCTTGAGATCTATGAGACTTCCTTGGGATATGTGAAACTAGACAATCATGTGTAGAATCATCTCCAGGGGTCCATGACCAAAATGTGGTACATACATAAGAGAGAGAGAGAGAGAGAGAGAGAGAGAGAGAGAGAGAGAGAGAGAGTCCATGTTGAGTAAAATAGGTGTGTTAAACCATGGGTGTGACAACCCTTATAGAGAGAAATCACTTTTTACATAGAAAATATAATAAGTGAATAATTAGGGACCCTGTAAATCATGTACATCCTAGTATATCCACCTTAGAATTCATGCATACCTACCCAAGACAAAAATCCCCGACATGGAGGGAGTTACCACCACCAAAGGATAATCAATCGGAGCAATAAAACCAAGAACCTTAAGAATGGGTATGGAAAGGACATACCATGACCATCCACATAAGGGGATCTGAGGAACCAAATAACCAACACTTGTACATCAATATTCTCATCATGGACATATACAAATAAATCATCACACTTTGGGCTCATCAGAGTGGTCACATCTTGTGAAAAAATGTAGGGTACACTACAGAGAATATGTGGTGTAATAGACACATTGAGAGATAATATGTGGAAGAGTGCATATCCATATATGTAGGAGATTACATGATGTTGTTACATATGCAATGAGTATGGCATGATGATTGATGTGGTTGTTGATTTTTGTATGACTAGGAATGGTTGAATATGTTGATGATGTAGTTGCCTATGAAAAACAACCTCATGAAGAGGGTAAATACAAGAGGATGTTTTTCAAGAGGTTGATGAAGGGATCATGTGAGTTTTCATGAGGGGTTGATTGATCAGGTAACATCATAAATGTTGATGGAAACTATGCAAGTATGAGAATTGGTCATGCCAATATAGCATGCGATTTGAAAGGAATTGAGTAAGAATTTCTTCAATCATACTTGATATCTTGTTTGATATATTTATGATGATGTTTGAATTCATATATGTCGTTGATACCCAAGTGGGATATGAAAAATGAAGGAATCTTTTGGTATGTAAATATTGTTAGAATCTCTATGATGTGTTCATGAGTTAGTATGTCGTGATTGACTTCATAAACAATAATAACTTGAGTGAATGAGTAATTATCCCCATGTTATGCATTTGTATTCCATTTGAAATTGAATGCCAAGTGAGAGAACTATGTCTGATACCATAGTGTGTGAGAATTGGAAAATGATATAGCATTGCACAAGTATCCAATGGTCTCTCTTCTTGTAATTAGTGTCCTAGACTGTCACTTTTTTTCCAACATTGAAGAGCATTAAAGGAGTATATTCTGAATTTTGTGTTTGGGTTGAAGAGGAAAGTTTCCAAATTGTTGAACAAGTAAAGGGGAGGTGGTTGGATGATGTGTAGAGGTGTTGGTTGGGTTCTCCAACTTGAATTGGTAAAACACATGAACTTGAATTATATATGGTAATTTTGACACAATGTGAGGGTGCATTGACTGAACATGCATAAATAAACTATGAAATCAAACAAATAATGATCCTGCATTTCTAAATTTTGGTACATATGCTTGATGCATTGAAATGGTACATGCTTACAGTATGGAAAACGTATTTTTATAACTAAATGACATGGAAGGGTTCTTGAGGGATTGTGAAGGAGTGAAAGGAAATACCCTCTAGTACCCTATAGATTAAAGAATCATTTCGTTATGTTTAATATGACCCTAATAATCATAGAATCACACTTATAATCAAGGGAGAATGTGTTATATGCATGAGCTTAAGAAATTTAACCATAAACCCTAGGATTGTTCTCCTTTGGAGAGAATAAGACCTACATGTAAGATATTCTAGGGAATTGATGAACTTCTGAAATAGAGTTAGTATGTGAATCATATACTCTTTCTTATTGTAATTTGGTTACACTATCTATGCTTAATTGTCACCATATTGTCATATTGTGAAGTGTGACTTCTAATTAAATTGATATTTTGTGTATTGTCCCTAATCCAGAACCTTTTGTAATCGTACATATAGGCTGGTGAGTCGATTGGTACCAAGTGTAAATGTAATGTATATATAGGCTGGTGACCCATTGACACCTGGTTTTTGGTGTTGTGTGCATTGGAGAAAGTGCAGGGAGAATTGTTATAAAGACAAGGTGTGAAAATTTTATGTGATGCATGCACTTTAGTAAGTTCACACATTGCAATATGTTGCTCAAACTTAGGTAAGTGAATAGTAATGATTGAGAGTGTGTAGGGATAAGATATATATATATATATATATATATATATATATGTATATATATGTATATACACACACACGAGGCTAGAGATCCTGTGTGATTATGAGGCTGGTGAGCCTGGATGCAGATAGGCTAGTGCACTTATCCATGTTAATATAATCATGATTATTAATATAATGTTGCATCACTATGCACAAATAGACTCAAACGAAAAGAGATGGGCAGATGACTCCACCGAAAAAGGGAATATTGGGGGGATATTTTAAAAATATTTCCGGAAATGTGTAATGTGGATATGTTTTTATCCTAAGTTCGTAAGGGTAGGGAATGGGTAACCAAGTGGATTAAAGCTACTTTTGAAGGTGACAAGTGTCAAGTGGAAGGAATGCAATATATGTTGTTGGACTTAGTGCATTGTGAGCAAATGATCCATTATTTAGGAATATTCATGTGGACAGATTTCGTGAGCATAACAGGGTCAGAATGTATGGAAAATATGATTATTACTTTATATGCACAGAGAATATTGTAAGGCATTGTGGGCTGTAATCTGAGTTACTGTCGAGAAGATGGGTTGACACAGTGAACAATTTCTATGGGTGAGAGATTGGTTGTTGTGAAGCAGTTTTCACACCCATGAGCATACTCTCCATGTGGGAGTATTGCTAATATTTCTTCCTTGGTGCGTTGAGCGTTAGTCATAGGGCTAAGATTCTTCATGTCTGACCTGTTGCTGGTAACCTTGGGAA
Organism: Picea mariana; assembly: GCA_032191745.1. Classification (NCBI taxonomy): domain Eukaryota; kingdom Viridiplantae; phylum Streptophyta; class Pinopsida; order Pinales; family Pinaceae; genus Picea; species Picea mariana. The sequence continues at coordinate 19,491 of JASDQU010207587.1, forward strand.
GGGAAGTGGGGAAACCGAAGGAATGTTGAGAAGAGAAGGGGCACACTTCCTTAGGTGTGACAGGTCTATGGGGAATGCAGGAATGTGGGCTAGTTGCAGCAGTGGGCACCTAGGATTGAGAAATTATGTTGAGAGTTATACCTTAGTTTGTCACTAGAAGTTTTTTTCCCTGGTGGAGTTGAGCCCTAGATCGGGGTTGACCTATTGCTGAAAGATTATGAGAAACAACGTCTATGGTTGGGAGGAACATCTGAGTCAAGGCTACAGTTGGTGACTTTATAAAAGATAAGTGTTATTTATGTGCTTGTTTTGTATATTGTGTGCATATTTGTCTATGATGGATATACGTTAATTCTTATATGTAGTTGGATATAATTAATTATTAATATTATGTTTAATGATTCTTGCACCTGTAAGTATGATGCATATAGATTATATTTGTAGTTGTGCATGGATATGACCAGTGTGGTTAGTATTTCCTGTTAAGTTAACCTTGTAATTTTGGTTATGGTAGCATTTGTACATCAAGAGGTTGGAATTTGTGTGCATGGACAAAGAATTAGACCCCACACACAGTGGAATCAGAATTGGCCTAGGACACCTAGATGGATGTGCGCACAATTATGTCATGTGATCAATATGATGGTGCACACAGTTAGTGAGTTACTTCCGCTACTTAAGGTTGTATTAAAAGAGAATTTTTCTTCTGATGTTATAAGTTGTGTGGCACATCTAAATCTTGGGATGAACACATTACTTCAAGAGATACTATGCAGATTATGTTTAAAGTAGATCCTGCACAATGTACTTTTAGAGTAACATTAGCCAGTTGTGTGCTGAGAATGTTATAGTTTGGTTGACTTAGTGCTCCTGAAGTTGAGGTTGTGTGATGTGGCCCATCCCGGGGTGGCTAGGGATGTTACCAATTTATGCAGGAGCATCGCTCCACCTCAGCAAATGTGCCAACACGCTAATATGCAGACGTGAAATGGAGAAAGGGAGAGGCACCGACCCTCCCATTTTTAAAATTTGAATATAATCCTATATGGATTTTTGTGTGTTGTAAGGATGATAAATGCTAGGCCATGCCTTTGTACAGGTAGTGGTTAGGGTTGCTTTAAATGCTTTCCTATAGAAGGTCCAAATCATAGTCAGGTCTGGAAATTCATTTATGGAATGTAGCCATAGAAGTATGGTGCCATAACTGAGATAGTGATAGCACTAAGGCGGTGGTGAGGATAAGCTCGTAGAGACCTCGCTTTGTAATTAGGAGACTTGAGAGAGAGAGGCCTCGGGGTCAAGAGGTCTTAGAATAAGCAGAACTTGGGATAGATATAGGGGAGGAGAAAGAACTGAGAATCTGTTGTAGTCCAGTCTATGTACACATTTGTAAATAGACATTCATCTTAATACGAAGAAAAGCAGTTTTTCCTGCACACGACGTGTTTATGAACTATCTGTATTATGTGAATGTTATATGTGTGTTAATGTGTTGTAGATGTATGATAGGTTTCATCTGCAGTCAGAAGATAAATTTATTTATCTTTGTTTGAGTTTGAAGTATCATTATGTGTTCTTTAGGCTGTGCAAGGAGTGCAAAACAAAACATTTGAATTTTTATAGCCAGCCTAGGAATGCACATCTAAACTCTGCAGAGTCAGGGAAGAATGTGTCAAGAGGGCGCACTAGAGTGATAAGAACTCAAGGAGGAACCTCAAGGTTAATGAATACCTTAGAGGAGGAATCTATGCAGAGAAGGCACATAGAGACAGAGTTACTAAACACTATGTAAGGAAGAGATCTGCAAGGTTTGCATCGAGCAAGGAGAACACCAGTAAAGCGAGAAGGATTTATTTTCAAGAAATCTTTCGTATCTGATTTTCATGAAATCCCAGAAACGCAAGGAGTTCGTGGGATATCAAAATCTTCGAGGAGATCAATCTCAAAAGGAATAACGAAAGGAGTTCATGGGTGAAGGAATTATTCTAAGTCTTAAATCTATAGAGATACATCGTCTTCAAAATGAAGATGAGACCCAAGTAGTCAGGCTCACAGAGGAACCAAAGGCCAAGGCCTTTGAAACGTTGGAAATATTCCAAGTCAGGGAGAAATTGAAAGCTCGGGAGGAGGAGTGTCGACAACCATTATATCAAGTTGTAGAGGAAAAGATCTGGACCGTCGAATCTCACATCCAGACACCCAGAGGAGCACGCAGGAGGAAACATATCTTAGTCGTTAGATATGAGCATGTGCACCAACAGTCGTTGGATCCAGAGGAATGGGCACGAGGCTTACAACCTTTGAAGGTGCACGGGAGAGTATAATTTGCGATGTCCCAAGTTCTGAAATCATCTGGACCATCCATCGGAAGGTACATGTGGCGAGGGATCAACATTTCACTGACTCGGAGAAGGGAAAGGTCAAAGGGGAGAATAATGAGAACTTGTGAGGCCCTAGTTCACGATTTGATAGTGGCCGTCAGATCCAAAGGAGTGAAAGCCATTGATTTGGCGCTTCGAAATATCAACATTTCAGGAGTCAGGAGAAAGAACTATTTGATTGTAGTCGTCGATCAAAGGAATATAGCAGACCATAGATCTGTTCTTTTCGAGAGTTCGCAACTTGAGAAATCGAAAGTAAGAGTTCTGGGAACTTGTGAAATTTGAGTTCGCGATTTTATCTGAGCCATTGGATTGAGGAGAGCGTAGGCCATTGATTATCTAGGGAGATATCGGGTGTTTAGATATCGGGATAAGGGAGGTGAGTGGTCCTCCAACTTCGTGAAATGTGAAGTCCCGATACGCAAAGAAGGAATAAGGATCATCGGATCATGGGGATCATGGGCCATCAATATGACACAAGCGGAAATTAGAGTTTGAACTTCGGGTATCAAAAGGACAAGAAAGAAAGATTTATGGAGACGGGAAGAACAAAATCCCGAAGCACTTGGTAGGTTGGCCCTAGGTCATAGCGAGGGGTCACATTAGTGAAGGGGAATAGAGGGGCTAGCATGTGCTAGGCTCTTATCGGGATTTCAGAGGTCAAGAGAGTCGGGGTGACTCACCTGCAAAGACCCGACACGTGAAGTCACAACGCGTCTTTTGATTAGGCGAGTGGTCACAACCGTGGTCATGTAAAGGAAAGGGATTAGGCAGAGAAGATCTAGCACCCGTTTTGCGTTGAGGTTTGAAAGACGCTCATGATAGGGCTTGTGGGTCTCATACGACCTGCACCATGGGAATAGGGGCATGTGTAAATGGTTTTGGGGTCTAGCAAAGACTCAAAGAGTCGATATGACTCAGTTTCTTGATCGATCCTTGACCGGGAGGTCGTGCAGCCCTTAGGAGAGAAGGGGGGTCTGCATCAAGTGGTATCAGAGATTAGTTTTTGTTTGCAGATCGCTGACAAAAGAAGGATGGTGAAAGGATATAGTCTAATACCATCAAGTGGTATCAGATCCGGTTTTCATCTGTAGATTTCAGGCAAAAGCAAAAGAGGAGGAGGCCGTTATTTTGTTTTCAAACATCAGACAAAGGAGGGACAGTGAAAGGAGATGACCTGATAACATCGGGTGGTATAAAAAACAAGAGTTTTCCTATAGACAACGGGTGAAAGGAGAAGGTTGTTGCACGCACACAACAGTAATAGAAATTTAAACAGCCAGGTGAGCTATGAGAGAAGATAGAGATGCTCGCAGATGTAGAGTGACCCATAGACATGATAAGAGGGAAGGTAGAAGGTAGAAATGGCTACTAAAGGCCGTGAGCGTGGTCATAGAGAAGGCCACAAGAAGAAAAAAAATCCAGAGATGGATCTGGAGCTCAATGAGATAAGAGAAAATATGGAGTAGCTGACATTAAAAAAGCAAAAAATGGTAAAGCGCATTGGGTGTATGAGTGGCCCGTGAAAAAGAAGGTGAAGTGGCCAGTCAAGAGATTGTTGGCCAGAGGATAGCAACAACTGTTAAAGAGGTGAATGAGGTATGTCGAAAGCCTCAGAGATGAAGAGGAAGTGGTTCACATATGTGACCCAGAAGCTGGAAGGAGCCTTGATCATGAGGAGGAGGTGAGATCATATGAAGATCTCGTAAACTGCTAGGAGAGAAGAGATGAATTTTCATATTGACAGGTGGGAAATGGAATGATATTATTAGAGGATATCATAGACTGTCAGGAGGACAACAATGGAAATTCATATTTCCAGGTGGGAAATAGTATGAGATCGACATAATATTTCATCAACTTCCAAGTGGGAAGAAATGGACTTTCAAGTTGTCAGGTGGGAAATAGAAAGAGATCAGTGAAAGGTCTCGTGTAATGCCAGAGGAGAAGTGCTAAAAGTTCAAATTGCGAGCAGGGAAATGAGATGGGATCGATTGATATCATAGACTTTCAGGTGGGTAGAAGAGAAATCCCAAATTTCCAGGTGGGCAAGGGGAAAGAAACGAGACTGTCTGAAAGTCTCAGGAGCTCAGAAGTGAGTTCAGGTCAGCAAGAAGTGTTGATGGATAAATATTCATGTGGATTTGTATACCATGTGAATGAATATGATGAGAAGTTGAATACTCTCACCATACAGGAGGAGGATCAGAGGAGCATCCTGATCATTGGGGGAATTCGGATATTCCTACCAGATATCCCAGTTGAGTCTAGAGGATGTGAAGAAGGACAACCAACGGTGACATTCATGATGAAGGAGCAGACATCGGAAGCTACCCAAGGAGGAGAGGAAGAAATGGAGCAGACATCATAAGATACCCAAGGAGGAGAGGAAGAAATGGAGCAGACACTGATGTCTATCCCAGTAGAAGGAGAAGAGCATTCAGAAGAATGGCTCAAAATTTTCAGCCAAGAATCTGAAACAAAGATGACTGGAGCATTGTAGCCTGCAGCAGAAAGAGAAATAGACAGCATAAACCTTGTTGATATGTATGCAGAATTGGAAGCCCTAGAGAGAAGGGTAATGGTGCAAATCCAGTGCATCCATCAGATCAAATTGGGGACAGATGGAGGAGCATACCAGCCAGAGGAGCAGCTGAAAGAAGTTGGACTTGAACCAAAGAAACAGGAGCTTACAGAAGAAGCCAACATGTCAGTGGAGGAGACTGAGTAGAAGGTCAGTCAAGACGATACTATAAAGCTGAATTTTGTAGAAGGGTGGAAAGATAAGGCCACAAAAGAAGAAGAAAATGATATGGGGGATCAATATGATCTACCCACTAATAAGGAAGAGTTGCAGTCGAGGAGAATGCATAAGAAGAGCCAGCGAATGGAGCAACTAGACAGGGTGATAGAGTATATCAGGAAGTTGATGATGAGGTCAACGCAAGAAGCAGTTAGAAAATGAGAGTTGAACAGAGGATAACCTACCATAGTAGAAAGAAAGAAGGAGAAGAGGATGCAACAACATCAACAAAGCAGAGGAGAACCCCAAGGAAGAGTTTGGGATCCAGGAGGAGTTCAACACTGGAAAGAGGATCTCGTGAGTAGGAGCTCATGATTTTCTCAACAATGGAGTATGATGCAGGAGCATCGCTCCACATCAGAAAATGCGCCAGCTCGCCAATATGCAGATGCACAATGGAGAAAGGGAGAGGCACTGACCCTCCCATTTTTAAAATTTGAATATAATCCTATATGGGTTTTTGCGTGTTGTAAGGCTGATAAATTCTAGGCCGTGCATTTGTACAGGTAGTGGTTAGGCTTTCCTTAAATGGTTTTTTGTAGCAGGTCCAGATAATAGTCAGGTCTGGACATTCATTTATGGAATGTAGCCATAGAAGTATGGTGCCATAACTAATATAGTGATAGCACTAAGGCGGTGGTGAGGATAAGCTCGTAGAGCCCTCGCTTTGTAATTAGGAGACTTTAGAGAGAGAGAGGCCTCAGGGTAGAGATGTCTTAGAAGAAGAAGAAATCGGGATATACTTAGGGGAGGAGAAATAATTGAGACACTGTCGTAGTCCAGTCTATGTACACATTTGTAAACAAAAATTCATCTTAATACGAAGAAAAACAGTTTTTCCTACACACGACGTGTTTATGAACTATCTGTATTCTGTGAATGTTATCTCTATGTTAATGTGTTGTAGATGTATGATAGGTTTCATCTGCAGTCCGAAGATAAATTTCTTTATATTTTTTTGAGTTTGAAGTATCATTTTGTGTTCTTTAGGCTGTGAAAGGAGTGCACAACAAAACATTTGAAGTTCTATAGCCAGCGCAAGGAATGCACATCTGAAATCTGCGGAGTCAAGGAAGAACGTGCCAGGAGGGTGCACCAGAGTGATAATAAATCAAGGAGGAACCTCAAGGTTACTAAATACCTTAGAGGAGGAATCTGTGTAGAGAAGACACTGAGAGACAAAGTTATTGAACACTCTGTAAGGTGTGCATCAAGAAAGGAGAATGCTAGGAGGGCGAGAATAACTTATTTTCAAGAAATCCTTCGGATCTGATTTTGACGAAATCCAAGAAACGCAAGGAATGCATGGGAGATCAAAATCTTAGAGGAGATCAAGCTCAGAAGGAATAACTCAAGGAGTGTGTGGGTGACAGACTTATTCTAAGTCCTAAAGATCAGGAGAGACAACATATTCAAGACACAGATGAGACCCAAGTAGTCGGGCTCGCTGAGGAACCAAAGGCCAAGGCCTTTGAAACATTGGAAATCTTCCAGGTCAGGGAGACATTGAAATCTCAGGAGGAGAAGCATCGACAACCATTATATCAAGTTGTAGAGGAAAATATCTGGACCGTCGAATCTCACGTCAAGACACCCAAAAGAGTGCATAGGAGGAACCAAATCTCAGTCGTCAGATCTGAGCACGTGGACCAACAACCATTGGATCCAGAGGAACGGGCACGAGGTTTACAACCTTTGAAGGTGAAAGGGAGAGTGGACTTTTCAAAGTCCCAAGTTTCAAAATCATCGGGACCGTCCATTGGAAGGGACACTCCCAAGTTCTAAAATCATTGGGACCATCCATCGGAAGGGACACGTGGCGAGTGATCAACATTTTGTTGACTCACAGAAGGGAAAGGTCAAAGGGGAGAATCGTGAGAACTCGAGAGGTCCGAGTTTTCAATTTGATAGTGGCCGTCAGATCCAGAGGAGCGCGAGCTGTTGATTTGGGGCTTCAAAATATCGACATTTTGGGAGTCGGGAGCAAGCACGATTTGATCATAGTCATTGATTGAGGGAATATCACAGACCGTAGATCTGGTCTTGTTCGGAGATCGAAACTCAGGAAATCGAAAGTAAGAGTTATGGGAACTTGCAAAATCCGAGTTCACGATTTGATCTGAACCGTCGAATTAAGGAGAGCATGGGCCATTGATTTTCTAGGGAGATATCGAGAGTTCCTATATTGGGAGAAGGGAGGTGAGCAGTCCTCCAACTTCACAAAATGCGAAGTCCCAATACGTGAAGGAGGAAGCAGGACCGTCGGATCACGGGGATCGTGGGTCGTCGATCTGACGCAAGTGGAGCTCGGAGTCAGAACTTCAAGTATTGGAAGGACGAGCAAGCAAGCTTTTGAGAGACACGAAGCGCAAAATCCCAAAGCGCTCATAAGGTTGGCCCTAGGTCATAGCGAGGGGTCACATTGGTGAAGGAGAATAGAGGGGATATCACACTTTAGGATCCTGTCGGGATTTTAGAGGTCGGGAGAGTCACAGAGACTCACCTACAAAGACCTGAGACACGAAGTCGCGACGTGCCTTTTGATTAGGTGAGTGGTAAGAGCCATGGTCACGTAAAGTAAAGGGCTTATCCAGAGAAGAGCTAGCACCTGTTTGGCGTTGAGGTTTGAACGATGCTCAGGAGAGGGCCTGTGGGTCTCATATGACCTGTGCCATGGGAAAAGGGGCTTGTGTAAATGGTTTTGGGGTATAGCAGAGACATAAAGAGTCAATATGACTCAGTTTCTTGATCGATTCTTGATCGAGAGGTCGCGCAACCCTTAGAAGAGAAGGGGGGTCTGTATCACCAATTGGTATCAAAGCATGTGTAATGTGGTAACAAGACTCAGTGGGAGATAGGGTACGTTACATTATGGTATCAGAGAAATATAAGAGTGTTGTATGGAGTAGGATGGCCCAACTTGGATGGCTAGGGATGTTACATTGTGGTATCAAAGAAATATCAAAGTGTTGTATGGAGTAACATGGCCTAGTCTTGATGGTTGGGGATGTTACATTGTGGTATTAGATATATTGGCTGAAAACTAGAATTGTATGGGCCATATCCTAGCATGAATAGATGTGTGCGCTAAGAATTGGTGTCGTGTAATGCAGAGTTTAGTCTACGCAGAAAACCATTGGTGAGTGATATAGAGTTTTGTTGTGCACAAAAAAAGTGATGTGTAGGTGTGTGCACTAGAGTCTGGGACGTTAATATCATCTAAGAAATATGATGAAAGGATTTTGAAAAGATGGTGCATAGTTTTCATGAATTTGTTTCATGAATTCATCTAACAAATATTAATTGCCTAAGCATTTTGTAGAATTATCAGCAAATAGAGCAGGATAGAATCAGTGCAGAAGGTTAAAAGTGTAAATTTTTTCGGACCCCAACCTAGTTTCAGTCTCGCTGATTTTTCTACCAAAGTCAAATGCTCAAACCCAGTTTCAGCACTGTTTCAGCATATGTTACAGCATTGTTTTAGCACTAGTTACAACATTGTTTCAGCATATGTTTCAGCATTATTTCAGCATATGTTTTAGCACTGTTTCAGCATATAAAAACTTAACAGAAAATAAACTTCAAAACTAAAACATGAGGATTTTGAACATCATTTTCAACGCAGAAATAAAATATCAGCAATAGCAAAACTCAGAAAATATAGACACAAAGATTTTCGGTCTAACT
>JASDQU010207588.1:23306-36207 GCA_032191745.1 Picea mariana
TTGAAGTGATATAGTCAAGTTTGGAGCACCCTCTCACTAGTTACCTGAGTCAAAGGTCTATGTTTGTGAAATTGAGGCAAAGAGAAGTGTTTTGTGTACCTTCCTAGAACAAGAACAAATATAGCATATATATAGTGATTTCCAAGTACCAGTATGATAGTAATACCTCAAGAGACAGTAGACAATGAAAATATATGCTAGCTGATACAAAATTGAAGAAAATTAGTAGTCTACAACAACAATTAGTATTATCTAACAACCACAAGAAATATAGATCATAAATGCATGAAATTATAGTGAAAACTTAGCAATTATCCAGTAGATCAATTATAAACTATTTAAGGCAATTTATGAGTATGTTATACAATGATTAAAGTGGACTATGCAACAAATTACAATAGTTTATATGGATGTAACAAATATTTTCTACAACAACCACAAAATTAGTAGAATAAGCTAAGATAGGGTTAGAGAAAGTTAGTAGAAGCTTTAGACAATAGAGTTTGAGAGTTTGTTTGATAAAATTCCTTCACAAGAGAGCAAGTGAACTAGTGCCTTTTGTGCTATGGATTCATTTACAACAACAATAAGCACTTGGAGAGATAATGGTGATAATGTCTAAGGAAAATGGGCTTGAAATCTAAGGTGCTAGTACCTTAGGGCCTCATATTTCAAAAGGAAATTGCTAGAGTGCAAACACTCTTGGGCTCTAGCAATCTTTGCTTCCCTTCTTAGATTATTTCATGATATTATGAAAAGTTTCTAGAATCAAATCCTAAAGTGATGGCTCCTTGCTTCCCTTCTTAGATTCTTTTATCACATGAAGTTGTCAAGGGTCGCCTGTAATTGTTGTTAATACCTACGTTTGCACCCTTCCCTCGTCTCTCTCTTTTCTGTATGCCAGTCCTAGAATTTTTCCCTTATGACTGGTAAAGTCGATTTCCTTTTTGTTTAAGGACCTGGTTTCCCTTGGTGTCTCGCTTGGCTGAGTCTCGACCCAAATTTTTTTTGTTTCTCTCGAAGGATAAACACTTATCAAGATTTGGGTTCAAAGTATTGGTCATCTAGTTTGCCCGAGCTCACAACAAGTCATCCAAGTCCTTTGCTGATACAGGTGACAACCATGAGCACGAAGCACAACGGCCAACAACAGTCCATTTGGGTTGAAATACAAGCAATGGGCAATTTCATGTTTCAACGACGAAGATCCTAGGGCCGTTTAGATCAATGACCATGCTTCATTTTGACGCCGCAACATGCTTGAGCATTAAAATCATTGAACAAGCCAAAATATAAACCATGGTATTTCATGAGAGCTACGTGGCTGAAGGTGGTGAGTTTCGGGCCCAAAAGTGGTGTGGGTCCAAACCGCTTTCAACGACCCCGAAATTACGTGCTCATTCAGCGTCAAATCCAATAGCATCACGTGGTTGCCCCCTAGTCGTCAAGCCTCGTCCCAATCTCGAGGAGAAATAATTTAATGAACAAGGACCGATAGTTGAAACCTCGACTCACTCCATAAATAGAAGGCATGGAGGGTCTGGCCGTGGAGACAGAACTGTCAGCTCGAGGTACCACGATGGACGGTTTTTTCTGCAGGCCCATGTTGATATGAGCTTGTGTCTGACAGAAGGGTACATGCATAGTCTGATAGAAAGATGCACAGATGAAAACCCTTGGACATAATGGTTAGCTCAAGCTCCTAGCGGTTGTCCACTATTTTGGGTATAAATACATCAGTTGAAGAATATGTTATGGTCGATGGTTGAGCAGAGATCCCTATTTGTAATAGTTTGATAGCAGAGTTGTTCTCTGGTTATGTATGAGACCTCAGAATTTATCATTAATAGAAGTCAATTTATTTCATCATCTTGTTTCCTCTTATGTTGAAATACTCATGCATGGATGATCCAAACGAGATGTTGTAGTTGTATTGTAATGGAGGTTTGATTATAATGTTGCTATGATCTGCTTCAATATTTTATTTCACTGTCATGTTTCCTCTCATGATGAAATTCTCGTGCATGGATGATCCAAACGAGATGTTGTAGTTGTATTGTAATGGACGCTTGATTATAATGTTGTTGTGATATATTTCAGTATCTTAAACTTAAGTTCAAGAGTGCTCTTGTGCCTGAGTTTCTCTGCACCAAGCTGCTTGAAGGTCGAATGCTCATGGAAGACTTGCCCACTTTCCTCACTAAGTCTTCCTCCTTCTCACCTTTATCCTTAAACCACTGATTGAAGTTAATGAGAACCTCATTTTCTTATGCATTGCTAGCCCAGTTTTCTGTGTTTAAACATTCTTATGATGAGCTTTGTCTATTTGACCTCCAATCATAAACCTTCCTCCACAAAACATTTTGATGGGTGTTGGTCTTATCCTCCTACAATCTGAGGGTGACTCTCAATGCTAAAATTCTTGGCGTCGTTGTCGGGGAACGAATTGAAGACATTTCCCTGGGATTGAACGACAAAGAAATTTTGATTATGAAGGTGCATTAGAAATCAGTACCTTGAATATTGCAACTTGCACCTGGTGACTTCACTGTTTCAGTTGTGGCTCCCAAAGCCAGACACGCAAGGTATACTCCACAACTACCTTTGAAAACATTGAAGCTGACCCAGAGAATATTATCAAGAAAGGATAGACCTTCCAAGAAGGATTTTCAGCTGTTGTACCAGGTGATTCTAGTGATTTACATGACTCTTCTTTTAAAATTCCATTAGTTGTATCCAACTATCCTTTTCTACCATCTACTTGAGTTTCCAGAAGTTTGGATTTTGAAAGCTTACCTGTTGAATTCTCCCCTTTTTTTCCTCATTTGGAAGAAGAAAGTTTTGAAACCCCTATTTCCCCCGATATTGTAAAGTGGTTTAGACCAAGGAGCTTAGAAGATTGTCCCACTTTGGGTTTTTCTACTCCTCCTCCTATCAAAGTTGTTGTAACTAAAGAGGGGGAAACTTATTTTCCCTTGAAACCTATACCATCCTCCTCCAACACTCATATGTTTCCCCTTTCCCCTAGAAACACAGTTGCAGTCGTACATGTGCAAACTCCATCTCCACCTAGTTCTCCTACAGTTCAAATCCCAATGGCAGGTGCTAATATTCCTAGAAAAAGGATGGATTCCATAGTGGCTGCTAGATATGCCCCTCTTATTTTACCTCAACCTATGAATGCTCTCCCAGCTGGAGACTACCTTAAGTACATGCCCAATTTCACAGGCGAGGAAGATATAACTACAAAAGAACACCTTTCATCTTTTTATAGTTATGCAGATAATCTTAACATTGAAAATGAAGATCTGTGGATGAGAGTTTATGTACAGAGCCTTGATGATGAGGCCAGAAAATCGTTTAGGGGTTTGACTCCTGGATATATTGTTGGGATTGAAGCTCTGGATGATTCATTCTTGAGGCATTAGGGGGATAAAAAATATTTTATTTATTGTATTACAGAATTTGGGTCACTTAAGAGGAAAGAGGGGGAATCTGTTTCAGACTTCTCAAAAATATTTAATAAGATGTACAATAAGATTCCCACTAAAATAAAGCCTACAAAACCTCTTCCAAGATTACTTATGCCAGTGCTTTTGACCCTGAGTTTTTCCTCCTGTTGAGAGAAAGAAGAGCTACCTCTTTAGCTCATATGCAACATGCAACCCTTGAAGTAGAGTCTAATATATTGGCAACTGACAAACTTAGGAGTAAATCTGATAAAGACGGAAGAAAAGGTAGGGTTGAAGCTTCAACCTCTGATTCCTTTGTTGCCCACCCTTAAGTGGATGAATTGACAAAACTGGTAAAATCGCTTTCTGTAGAAATGGAGAAATTGAAATTTGAAGGAAAGTAGAGTTATAGGAACCCCCATAATGTTGATAATAGGGGTAATTTCAGAAGACCCAATAATTCCCCTCAGATCATCCAAAGAGATCAAAGAAATAGGGATAGGGATGATCAAAAAATCCAAGGCCCTCTCCAAAATAACCTGGTTACTAATGAATAAGGAGAGGAAGAATATGTTGATCCTGAAATCCATTGTCTTGGTGACACCTCTTCATCTCCTCATTTAACCCAATCTTCATATGAAGAATCTCTCATGGATATCCAACTAAATGAGTTGAGCAAAGGGGAAAGGACCAGTGGAAATCCAAATAGATACAACCTAAGGTCAAAGAAGAAAGAGGGGAATCCTGACATTTCTGATCATCCTACTAGAACAAAGAATCCTGCTAAGGGTGTGGCAACTAGAAACAAAGAAAAAGAGGCACACAACCCCCAGGCAGTGGTTAAGATCCCTACCCCAGACTTTAAGGAGATTCTGAAGCCTCCCTCCTCTTTTATCTTTGAGAATGAGATTAAAAAGATTAAAATCCCTATACCTTTTTTGGAGCTAGTTAAGAATGAGGATTTCAAAAGGTACCTTTCCAAAATGTTGTAGCCTGAACCTTCATCTTATCCCACAGATTCAGTCAACCTCCAAGATGAAAAACCAACTGTCATACTAGGACCTTTGGTAGAGGATAGGGATGACTCTTCCCTTCCTTTCTATACATCATTGAACATTCATGATAAAGTGCTACACAATTGTTTGATGGATTCAGAGGCATCTCATAATCTCATGCCTAAAACTGCCATGGATGAGCTTGGGTTGGAGGTTACAAAAACCTACCATGACCTGTACTCATTTGATTCCAGGAAGGTGAAGTGTCTTGGGGTTATTAAAGACCTAGTTGTCTCCTTGTTCCAATTGCCAATGAAAAGTGTGGTCATGGATATTGTGGTGGCTGATGTCCCACCTAAGTTTGGGATGCTCTTGTCTAGATCTTGGATCAAAAGAATAGGGGGAACTTTGCAGATGGATATTTCATATGCCATCATTCCTGTGTTTGGGGGGGAACATAGAAGGCTTTAAAGGGAAGCACAACTTGCTTACATTATCAGTGATGAAGCAAATCCTACTAACCACCCCATTTTTGCAATTGATACTGATCTAGGAACCAATATGTTACAACTCATTGATGCTCCTCAAACACCTATTCAAATCAGAATSCAAACTATTACCTCTTGTGAAGATCCTCCTCCTAATACCATTGTTTGGAAGATGYTTTTTGATGGAGCCTCTTCTAGGGAGAGTGTTGGTGTTGGGGTAGTTTTTATTTTCCCTACCCAAGAGACCATATCTTTGTCTTACAAGCTGGAATTTGAAACAACAAACAATGTGGCARAGTATGAGGCTCTTGTTTTGGGTTTGAGGATTTCTAAAGACATGAATATTGAAGAGCTAGMGATGTTTGGAGATGATGAGTTGATTGTTCATCAAGTTAAAAATCTGTATCAAGYTRAACACGCCAGGTTAAGGACCTACAAAAATGAAGTCTGGGATCTTGTCGATAGTTTCTTCTTAGATTTTAATATCTGATTTGTTTTAAGAGAGGAGAACATTGTGGCAAATTCCTTGGCTATCTCAGCAAGTAATTCAAGGGTTCCTTTGCCCCCCAAACTCAAGTATGATGTGGAAGTAAAGTATAGACACTCTATTCCTGACAATGTCAAACATTGGAAGGTTTTTGAGGATGATCTTGAGATAAAAATATTTCTTGAGATTGTGGGTGAATTTCCTTCTTTACATATTGATCAAGATCAGGATACTGAAGAAAGCCCTCATGCTGATATTTTTCTGAATAAAATTGTTGACCATTGTATTGTTCAGTTACCCAGTAACCATATTCCAAAAGGACTTGTCCCCTTGGAGAGATTTTTTGACAGGAATGATGTGGCTGTAAAGATTAAAGGTTCCACTGAAAATGATGATGTGACTGAATGCAATTTAGGAACAAAGGAAGACCCAAAGTATGTTAAATTGTCTAGCAGTTTGTCAAAGGAACAAAGGGCTGAGTATGTCAAGCTTTTGAAAGAGTTTGTTGATGTGTTTGCTTGGAAATATGAAGATTTAAGAACATATGACACCAACATCATTGAACATAAGATCTCTTTGAAAGAGGAGACCAAGCCTTTTAGGCAGAAACTCAGACAAATAAATCCCATATTGTTACCTATTATGGAAAAAGAAGTGAAAAAGTTGTTGGATGCCTAGATCATCATTCCTTTGAGATATTTAGAATGGGTGGCTAACTTGGTGCCCGTGAGGAAGAAAAATGGGGAAATCAGGTTATGTGTTGATTTCAGGAATTTCGACAGGAGCTCCAAAAAAGATAACTACCCCTTTCCAAAGATGGAGCACATTTTGGAGAGAGTGAGGGGTTCATCTAGGATGTCTATGATTGATGGCTTCTCTGGATACAATCAGATCTCTACCCTGCGTGAAGATATAGAGAAGACAACCTTCACTACTCCTTGGGGCACATTCATGTATGCTAAAATGCCCTTTGGATTGATGAATGCAGGAGCAACCTTCCTGCGAGCCATGGACATTGCCTTTATTGGGGAGAAAGACAAATTTTCAGTCATCTATCTAGATGACATTACAGTGTTCTCAAAATCTGACAAAGAGCATTGTCATCATTTGATGAAGGTCTTCCTGAAATGCAAAACATTTGGTCTCTCTCTCAATCCTAAGAAGTATTCATTTGCTATGAAGGAAGTTAAATTATTGGGGCACATTGTGTTAGCAGAAGGGGTAAGAATTGACCCAAGAAGACTAGAGGCCATCTATACCTTATCTTTTCCTAGATCTAAGAAAGAGGTTCGGTCTTTCTTGGGTAAAATCAATTTTCTAAGAAGGTTTGTCTCTAACTTTGTTGAATTAGTGAAGTACATTACAACCATGCTCAGAAAGGGAAACGAGGTGAAATGGACTTCTGAGGCTCGAGAATATTTGATCAGATAAAAAAGGCCTTGACCGAACCACCCCTACTGATCAGCCCTGATTATTCCAAGGATTTTCGGATATTTTCCTTCGCCTCATTTGACACATTGGTTGTTATTTTGCTACATAAAAATGAAGAGGGATTAGAGCAACCTATTTCCTTTTTCAACAGAGCATTGAGGGATGCAAAAATGAGATATGATATCATGGATAAGCATTCAAAGATTTTTTCATATGTCCCTTCAGCCTCAGTGAAAGAGATATTKATCCAGCCTGACATAGATGGTAAGAGAAGCAAATGGATTGCTAAAATTATGGAATTTGACCTTGAAATAAAACCAACTAAATTGGTGAAAGGCCAGGGTTTAGCCAAGTTGTTGGCTGAATCAAATTGCAAATCTTTGGGGGTTAATTTCATGAACATAAACTCAAAAAATCAGAAAGTTGATTTTGTTGATAAAATCTCTCATGTCAGCCCCAATTTGGTAGAATGCACTTGGTATAGAGATATCATATATTTTCTACAGAAGTTGCAGCCTCCTGATGGCTTGGACAAGAACAAGGTGAGAGATTTGAATCTTAAAGCAATCAAATATTGTCTCATTGATTAGGTTTTGTATTGGAAAGATCCTCTAGGAGTTCTTTTGAGATGTCTGGATCCACAGGAGGTCCAAAGGGCCATAACTGATTTTCATGACAGCTTATGTGGGGGTCATGATTTTTGGAGGACCACAACTTATAAGATCCTCAGAGTTGGGTATTTATGGCCTAGCCTTTTTACTTATGTTTGCGCAAAAATTAGAGCTTGTGTGAAATGCCAATTTTTTTCTAGAAAGCAGCAGCTCAAATATTTGCCTTTGAAACCTGTGGTGGTTTCTGGACCTTTTCAACAGTGGGGTATTGAATTCATTGGAGAAATCCACCTAGCCTCAAGTGGTCATCACATGTGGATTTTGACTGCCACTGATTATTTCACCAAGTGGATGGAAGCCATTCCTACAAGGAGTGCCTCCCATAAGGTAATCATTAGCTTTCCTGAAGATATCATGTCCATATTTGGTTGTCCAAGCAGGATTGTTACTGACAATGTTGCCTCCTTCAAATTTGAACCATTAATCAAGTTCTGTGAATAATATGGTATTGCATTAGTCCATTCTACTCCTTACTGCCCCCAAGGAAATGGTTTGGCAGAGTCCTCTAACAAGAGCCTCATAAATATCGTCAAGAAATTGTTAGAAGACAATAAGAAATCATGGGACTCAAAGCTAAAATTTTCCTTATGGGCAGATAGAGTCGCAACAAAGAGGTCACTTGGTGTTTCCCCTTTTCATCTTATGTATCGGGTTGAGGCTATCTTTCCTACTCAACTTTCCTTTCCTGTGGAAAAATTCCTCCAGGACTACCAAGGAGAATCTAATGATATGGTCAGGAGGATACAACAACTGGTAGAAGTACATCAGACTAGGGAGAAACTACTTGATAAAGCTCAGGACCATCAACAGAAGATAAAACGATCCTTTGACAAGAAGGTAAGCAAGGAATATTTTCAAATGGGAGATCTAGTGCTCAAATGGGATGCACCCAAGCAAGACAAAGGCAAACATGGTAAATTTGAAGCCTTATGGATTGGTCCTTTCAATATTTCTAAGGTATTTTCAAATAACACTTATAAATTGCAGAACTTGGAGGATCCCGAAGTTTTTGATGGCCCTATCAATGGGCACTTTCTGAAAAAAATATTTTTGTTAAGACATGATTGGCTTTCCATCCATTTTAAATACTAGTTTCACTTTTATTTCTGTTTGAATAATTGACCCCTACATGACCCAAAAGCTAAGGCACTGAAATTGTTTGTTCTTGGCACCTCACGGGGAGCATGCCATCCCCTATGGAGCCAAATTTATCACATGAAGTTGTCAAGGGTCACTTGTAATTGTTGTTAATACCTACTTTTTCACCCTTTCCTCATCTCTCTCTTTTCCGTATGCCAATCCTACAATTTTTCCCTTCTAACTGGTAAAGTCGATTTCCTTTTTGTTTAAGGACCTGGTTTCCCTTGGTGTCTCGCTTGGCTGAGTCTCGGCCAAAAGTTTTTATGTTTCTCTCAAAGGATAAACACTTATCATGATTTGGGTTCAAAGTATTAGTCATCTGGTTTGCCTGAGCTCATATCAAGTCATCCAAGTCCTTTGTTGATACATGTGACAACCGTGAGCACGAAGTGTAGCAGACAAAGGTAGTCCATTTGGGATGAAATAGCGGGAAAGTTAATGTTTCAACGATGGATATCCCAGGGCCATTTAGATCAACGACCACGCTTCATTTTGGTGCTGCAACATGTTTGGGCGTTAAAATCCTTGAGCGGGCTAAAATCTAAACCATGGTATTGCGAGCGAGCTACGTGGCAAAAGGTGGTGAGTTTCGGGCCCAAAAGATGTGTGGGTCCAAACCGCTTTCAACAGCCCCGAAATCATGTGTTCATTCAGTTTTGAATCCAATAGCAGCACGTGGCCTCCCCCTAGTCATCAATCCTCGTCCCAATCCCAAGGAGAAATCAGTTAATGAACAAGGACTGGTAGTTGAAACCTCGAGTCACTCCATAAATACAAGGCATGGAGGGTCTGGCCGTGGAGATAGAACTGTTAGCTAGAGGTACCACGATGGACGGTTTTTCCTGCATACCCATGTTGATCTGAGCTTGCGTTTGACAGAAGGGTACACGCACAATATGACAGAAATATGCACAGATGAAAATCCTTGAACATGATGGCCAGCTCACGCTCCTAGCGGTTGTCCACTGTTTTGGGTATAAATACATCAGTTGAAGAATATGTTATGATCGATGGTTGAACAGAGCTCCCTATTTGTAATAGTTTGATAGCAGAGTTGTTCTCTGGTTATGTATGAGACCTCAGACTTTCTCATTAATAAAAGTTAGTTTCTTTCATCATCGTGTTTCCTCTTGTGTTGAAACACTCATGCATGGATGATCCAGACAAGATGTTGTAGTTGTATTGTATTGGAGGTTTGATTATAATGTTGCTATGATCTGTTTCAGTATTTTATTTCACTGTCATGTTTCCTCTCATGCTGAAATGCTCATGCATGGATGATCCAGACGAGATGTTGTAGTTTTATTGTAATGGAGGTTTGATTATAATGATGTTGTGATATATTTTAGTATCTTAAACTTAAGTTCAAGAGTGCTCTTGTGCTTCAATTTCTCTGCACCAAGCGTCTTGAAGGTGAGATGATCATGGCAGAATTGCCCACTTTCCTCACTAAGTCTTCCTCCTTCTCACCTTTATCCTTAAACCACTGACTAAAGTTAATGAGAACCTCATTTGCTTATGCATTGTTAGCCCAATTTTATGTGTTTAAACATTCTTATGATGAGCTTTGTCCATTTGACCTCCAATCATAAAACTTTCTCCACAAAACATTTTGATGGGTGTTGGGATTATCCTCCTGCAATATGAGGGTGACTCTCGGCACTAACAGATTATTTAATGATATTATGACAAGTTTCTAGAATCAACTCCTAAAGCGATAGGACCTTTAGGGATTTAGGAGTTTACCCTAGATGGTGTTTCTTAACAAATCAATGGATGGAATATTCTAGAGAGAGGAAGAAACTCCTTATGTTCCTCTCCTAGGGTTTACAAAAAAAACAGAGCTTCTATATGAACAAGTAAAGTATACCATAAGCATTTAACACATAAAGAAATTGCATATTTTACTTACTTCACCAAGCACAAACCCTAGTTGCAGAAATTCCACCAAGAATAAACCAAGGAACATCCACAAAATGTCCTCTAAGAGCTAGCGCATAAGTAAAAGATCCAATGTTGCCAATAGGGAGAAAATTTCATATTAAATTCCCCTTGTGAGAGGAGTGACTTATGATAAAAATGAATGGCAAGGTCTCTTATTTATAAGAGACCTTGCAAATATAATTTTTCCATAATAAAAGGAGGATTGACCCCTTAAATTTACCTCTGAATGTGCATAAGTGAAAAAATACATGAAATAAACCCTAGTAGGGTGGCATCATGCCCTAGGAGATTGACATCATGCCTCTAAGGTAATTCATTGGGCCTTTAATTCCACATGTCATGCCTCTAAGGTAATTCATTGGGCCTTTAATTCCACATGTCATGCCTCCAATTCTCAATGGTTTTTCTCCTCACCCATACCACATCAAGCATCCTCCACATCCATCAAAACCTAGCATCCAAGGATGACGTCAAGGATAGAAGGGTGATGTCAAATCTAGAAGAGTGACATCATAGGCCTTCTAGGGCCATGACCAAGTGCAAGAGAGGTGCAATCACATCGTCAAGTGATGCCAAGGTGCCTCCAAAGGAAACATCCTCCATCCTTTGTGCAGAAAAGCTTCGCGGTGCTCTACGAAGCCTGTGGGATTCCAACCCATGTATGTGGCATAATGACTAGCCTGATCAAAACCAAACCCATATGTCCATCGTCCAAGGTATTTAAGGAAGTGAGAGCCACTGTTTGAGAGATTTGAGTCACCTGATGACTCACTACTCTTCATCACACGTGTACGAGTCATGCAATAAGACACAATGTCCTAGGAACAACCCAAAACGTCCCTCAAAGAACCATGTTAGGGGAATTCAAAACAAAATAGAATATAAGACAGAGTAAACCAATGTTCATAAGACACATTAGTCCTTAAATTATGAAAATTAAGTTTATGTTTTAGATAGAAGCCATGTAAAGTATTCACCCCCATATCCCCTTTAAGTATCACCCAAGCCCAAGACCTTGTGAGGGTTATTGAATTTAAGCTTGGGAGGGACTTCATCCAACCCTATTAGGTGTGTCACCTAAACAATAAGTTAACCAAGTAGAGAGATAGGTCCCGAGAGTGACAAGGGAAAGTAAAAACCCATCAATATCAAGTGTGAGTGTGATATGGTATTAAGCTTACTTCATGGCTTATGGTATCCATTTCTATGAGCGCCTTTGTAGAGGTGGTGCTTGCTTGCTTGAGATACCCTTTCCTCGGTACTTTTTGCATTATGAACCCCTTGTTTTGCCTTTTGATACCCAATTATCATTTGCAAGTCCCCTTTATAAGGTTTCAAGCTTCATTCCTTTATATTTTATTGGGCATCGAGTTTAAGCTTGGGAGGGACTTCATCCAACCCTATTAGGTGTGTCACCTAAACAATAAGTTAACCAAGTAGAGAGATAGGTCCCGAGRGTGACAAGGGAAAGTAAAAACCCATCAATATCAAGTGTGAGTGTGATATGGTATTAAGCTTACTTCATGGCTTATGGTATCCATTTCTATGAGCGCCTTTGTAGAGGTGGTGCTTGCTTGCTTGAGATACCCTTTCCTCGGTACTTTTTGCATTATGAACCCCTTGTTTTGCCTTTTGATACCCAATTATCATTTTCAAGTCCCCTTTATAAGGTTTCAAGCTTCATTCCTTTATATTTTACTGGGCAATAGTCCTTTATAATTGATGCATTCATTCACATTCATACAAGGGTGATTACCATTAGAGGGGGTAGAGCTCAAGTTTTCCTGAGGCTCTTATGGTGGCCTTTATAATCTAGCAATGATATATATATTTAGAATCTGCATCATCCTTTGGGCCTTCATCCCCTTCTTCTCATGAGAGAATGGGCCATAGACGAAGTTTGGGATATATGAAAGAATTTATGATGGAAAATGTTTAGTATGATTGGGAGCAGAATGTTACCCTTAGGAGGGCCCCCTCGTATTACTCATTTTCCCTAGGCAATGACAACACGATACTAGGGCACAGAAGCTTACCACCAAGGTGAAACAAGGAAACCAAGACAATTTCTCAAGCAAGTGATCCACTATCAAACTTCAACCAAAGATCCTTGTTTACATGCCCAGTAAATTAATCACAACACCTTGAATGAAAAAAGGACTAACCATGCCTCATGGTGATGTTGGCTTACCATGCCCCATACCCTGAGTTGTTTGAATGTGATGATCCTTGGTTGATCTGTGATGGGAGGCAAATCAGGGGGTTGTTGGGCTCTGCTAGTAAATCTGGCTCT
>JASDQU010207589.1:0-20545 GCA_032191745.1 Picea mariana
CTTTTATAGGCTGGAAGGAGCTAGGGTTCTTGGCGAACTCTCGGCCATGCATGGCTCGGCGTTCCAGTTAACTGACAAAAAGCCCCATGTCCCGGCGGAAACTTTCCTGATTTTTTGCTTTGTTAGGTACCCGCGGGCTATTTTGGGTTAGCCCGCGGATACCCGCGTGCAGTAGGAGGACAGCAAGCGGATGCCCGCGCCCAATGAGCAGTTAGGGCGCGGGTTGCTTGTTTTAAGTGGTTTTTTGAGGAATTTTTCAGCATGGCTTTGGCTAGGAAGAGGCATGAGTAGGCCTGATACCAGGTAAGTAGGGATAGTGCAATTTAGAGTTATAACAGACTCCCTCCACATAATACACATGGGAACTTGACTCTACTTTTCTTCATCCCAACCGTATCTTGACTTGTTGATGGGAGGTCAACAACATGTTGATTAGAGGATAATGACAAGGGTTGATGATGGTGTGTAAACCATGCTTCTATAACCTTGGATAGACCAGGGAAATCCTTAAGAAGATGGCTACCTTTACAAATCCTGCAAGGGTACTTGGGCTTACGGGTTGTTTGGGTGATCTTGGCATCATCAACACTCCCAACGTGATTATTAGTAACTGGTTGTTTTCCAACATGTCTGGTAGTGGTTGGAAGTTTGGACCCTTTATTATTTTTCTTCCTCTTAATATTACTTTTCTTCTTCTTCTTATCCATCGAGTTACTAGCTTCAGAGCTCTCACTTAACGAAGAAGATGAAATGGAAGAAATCCTTGCAAGTGGAGAAGGTGAAGAATATCTTATTGGTGAATAAGGTGAAGGATCAACATGAGTTTGAAACTCTTGGGGGTAATTTCTTACAACTGAAGCACTAGATGCATTCAGGATTACTTGAGTGGAAAACAACCATACCGATAATCCAATTGTCAAACCTGGAAGGCTTAAAGTAGAGATGTAAGGAGGACCAACGTTTCCGTAAGAAGGAAAAACAAAAGGTTCCCCCGGAGTAGGGGTTTCTCCATTGGTATTTATGGGAACTAAATCCATTAAACACAAATCCAACCTAGATTCTTCTAGGGAAAATAAACAACACACGCTAAAAATCTAGAAACAAGCAAACAAACAAAACCTTCTCACAATGAACGCACTAGTTGGTGATGAAATCCAACGTCGTGGGAACAATGTAAGAAGGGGATGATATAGAACAGGTGGAAAAGTTATGTTGAAGACCTTCTTAATGGACTTACACCCTGGTGTAAGATCCCACACATAATTATGGGTATACCCTCCAAGGAGCCTAAGTGAGTTTGCCCAACGTCGATTCCAGGTACCGTGAAGACTTTCCCCTCCACAGTCAATTCATGTAAATACCCTAAATATATAGGCTACTAAGATTACCAATTACGACAATGATGTTTGGGGAAATAGTTGATAGTACTATCCATGTGCAAAGGAAGTGTATCTAGCCCAAAATCAAATCGAGAAGGTCCCCACAGGATTTTGTTCTCAAGTGACCCCCAATAATACGCGCAATCTCTACACTAATACCAACAAAGTAGGGTGAGTAACTCTGCTAGTCCTAATGCGACCTGATGATTGACCCTTGTGTTAGAAGGGATTCCCAGGACAAAATGTAGCAAGTGTATTTGAACGCTCCCTAACTCAAGATTCTATGTTTGTTTTCAGCTTTGGAAAGTTATCTTTCACACCTATTCCAAATCCCTACAACTAATCTAATGTAGGTTTACTACCATAAAATATAAAAATGTCTAATCAATTTTTATAAGCGCTTTATTTTAAGGTTGTTGTTTACTCAAGAGGAAAATGGCGTGGACTAAATGATGTTTTGACATACTCTAAATAAAATGCAAAGAAATGAGAATGAAAATATTTCACTTCGATGAAAGCTATATTATGAGAAGGATAAAATGTTTATCATTCTCAGATGCACAATGTCCCATAATTTTATTAAACTCATCAATATCAAGGTCTTAATGAAATGAGCCAAAGAGACTGTACACCAATTCAAGACCAAAAATGCCAAAAACCATGCAATTTCACTACTTCAAATGCAAGGATGCCCCCAATCTAATGCAAAGCAAGATTTTTTTTTTTTCAAAGATAGTGAGCTTCTTCAAAATAAAAGAAACCCAAACAAATTTTCTCTTTTAACACGAACTATTCTGAAAAAGAAATAATCTTTCACTAAACAATTCTAAAGAAAAAACAAAGCTTTGTAACTGAAAGACACTCAAAGCAAGAGATCAAATCTTTCAAAAGAAAACAATCTAAAACAAAGCAAATATGGCTAAAAGAAGATTCAAAGTTGTCAAGAAGACTATAATCATGCTATAATCAAATCACCCAAAACACTTATCACAGATCTGGGTAGGGAAAACCATCAAAAACTAAAAACAAATTCACAATCATCACATGCTAGAAGACTAACACAGTGCATCGACCCTAGATCATCATGGGTAACAAAAGGCCATAGTGCGACGATGTCACAGTGTTTCTCAAGGAAGAGTGTGACAATCCTAGATCGTCTCATTGTCTCTCAAAGAATGTTGCGACGATCAAAGAAAAAATGGAAAAAATAAAAATCAAGAAGGTTTTCCAGTGAAATTAAACAATCAGAGATTCAATATGGATCTACCAGTGACTCGGAAGAAAGAACCGAGGCAATCAAGGCAAGAAATCAATACTACTAGGAAAACAATTGGATCCTTGTTGTAGTCAACAATTTTGTTATTAGACTAATCAGTAAGTACATACACAAACATATCTCCCTAATTTAACACCGAAACTAGAACAAAACAAGACAGTATACTAAACTTCCCTTAGATTTCAGTTATCAAATAGGAAGAGGATCCAAAACATACCTTTTAAATGTTGTAGACTTGACCTCGCCAATGTGATCCCAACTCCATTGTAAGGCTTATGGAGAAGTATCTGCAAAGAAACACAATCCAAAAAATACAAGAATAATAGAGTCTATTCGATATGAAACTATGTATGTGATCAAGGAATCATACAATATGGACAAATAACATTCATATAGGAAAGAAAAGTATATATGTATTAAATAATGTGGAAGAAAGATAAAACCAGATTCCTTGATGTTGTCAAGTTCCTTCCAACAGTTCCTTAATTCCCACACACTTCTACTCCACATATTCTGAGACTATATATATGATAGCTACTCACAATCTATCTTGACAAATAAAATCTCAAAGCCAACATAGGCCCAAAAACTCCAAGCTACAAAACTCAAGAACTCTCCAACTCCAAAAGCTAACTTTCCCAAGCTAACATTCCCCATGAGGACTCCTCTCCTTTTATAGGATGAAAAGAATAGGGTTAGGAGTTTACAATGATCCCATGAGATCATGTATGTGACTCAGATCCAAACCGATCGAAGGCCACCTCACCCTCGAATCTTCTATTCCAGAAGTTTCGAGAAATTCCTCTTTTTCCTTCGTACGAAAATCATCCAACCCTTAACAATGAGAAAATTGCGACAATGTTGCAAGCCACTATGGTGAAACCTACAATGATCCTAGATCATCACACCCTTAACACTAATCAAGTTGCAACGATCCCTTTTTATAAGGTTTTTGACAAAGGAAAAGTATAATTTCATCTCTTTGGGAAAACATATCTTCATTCTTCTTCAAGGATTAAGGCCATTGATCCTTCTAAAGACAAAGGATAGGTTTACATCATTAACGGTCATAGGGGTGATGAAAATAATGTGTAACATAGACATAATTATCATATTGAAACTTAACACATCATTTATTCTCTTTGATAGTGATAGAGGTGTCTTGATGCTTCTCATCGAGGTCCTCTAGGTGCACGAGGCGTTCTTCGAGATCAAACGTGTCAAGTAGGACATCAATTTCCAATTTAAGGGAAGGGATTTCACATTCAATAGGAAGAATCAAATCCACACCATGTACTAACTGAAATAGAGAGAAACCAATGGAATTATTTACCATAGTTTGGTATTCCCAAAGTGCAGGGTAAAGCATCATGTGCTAGTGAAATTTACTTAGGCTGATTTTTTTTTGCAAAATGGTCTTGAGAGATTTATTCATTGCCTCTACTTGTCCATTTTAATGGGGATGATAAGGGGAAGAATGACCTTGTGTAAACTCCATTTTTTATGCCAACTCTATCATCATATCATTTAGAAAGTGACTGCCATGATCCGTGACAATATCGTTTGGGATTTCAAACTGGGCTATAATCTGATTGAATGCGAAGAATGTTGCATTCTTACCATTAGATTTAATGATAGGCATGGCCTCTTCCCATTTAGTGAAATAATCCATGGCCATAATAATATGCCAGTGCCCCCAAGCCAAGGCTAGGTTTCAGTTGATAAAATCCACCCCCCACTTGGTGAAGGGACCGACGATGATGATTGGGTGAAGAGGGGTTGGGTGCGAGTGCATTTTCCGAGTGAACACTTGGAAAGGGTGACACTTATTGACCACGTTGAAAGGGTGACACTTATTGACAATATATTTTGGGATTTTGAACTGGGATATAATCTGATTGAATATGAATAATGTTGCATTCTTACCATTAGATTTAATGATAGGCATGGCCTCTTCCCATTTAGTGAAATAATCCACAGTCACAATAATACGTTGGTTCTCGCCAACTATGGCTAGGTTGTAGTCCATAAAATACACCCCCCACTTAGTGAAGGGGCCAACGATGATGATTGGGTGAAGAGGGAATGGGTGCAAGCGTATTTTCTGAATGAACACTTGGAAAGGGTGACACTTCTTGACCACTTCAATGCAATATTTAAAAATTGATGACCAAAAATAATCGGCTCGCAATATCTTTTGGGTTGTCGCAAGCCCTGATAAATGAACAACACATGCCCCACTGTGAAAATCATTGAGAACAAATTCACCTTCCTCAAGATTCAAACAATGACACAAGATATTATTCACCCCTCAATGATACAAAGTGTTGTCAATAATAAGGTATTTCTTAGCCTGATGACGTATAAATCATCGATTGTTTCTCGACAGATGTTGGGGTAGATTCATGGTTTGAATATAGACTAAACTGTATCCATACCAGGGGTATGAAGATGAGATAATGAAAATATGTTCATCTGTGAATTAATCATCATAAACAATGTCCTCATCCAGTCTAGGGAAGTCCGACATCAGTTCGGCAAAAACTAGCAATTTCTTAGATTTTGTAGAAGCAAAATCGAGATCAAATTCTTGCAAAATATAAATCCACTTATTGTATTTCCCTCCTATGATATGCATGGTAAGTATGAATTGAAATGAATTGACATTTGCAATCACAGTATTTTTGCAAAGTAAGATATAATGTCATAATCTTTGAACCACATGTAAAATGACCAAGGATAACTTCGAAACGTGAGAGTATTTAAGTTCAAGACCAAATAGATTTCAGCTAAGGTAGTAGAAAACGTGCTTATGGAGATCATCATCCTCCTGAACTAGTACCATACCAATCGTCCCTTTGGATGCGGCGATATAAATCTAAAATTCTCTACTATAGTTTGGGGGCTTCGACAGAGGCGTCGATACTAAGGATTTCTTAATAGCATTGAACGATTCTTGGGCTTACTCATCCCATATAAATGGAGTGTCCTTCTTCAAAATATGCATGAAACTTTTAGTTATATTGGCATAGTTTACTATGAAATGACGTAGGAAGCTATCCTTCCCTTGTAAACCCTGAAGTCGTCCAATGTTGCGCAGGGGAGGAAACCAAAGCATTTCCTCAACCTTCATAGGATCCACCATGATCCCATGCTCAGACACTATGAATCCTAAATTATGACCAGAAATAATGAAGAAGATGCACATGTGAGGGTTTAACCGAATGTGATAATAAAAAACATCTTTCAAATACTAGTTGAAGGTGTGTTGCATGATATACCCTAATATGAGAGTGAGCAATGAGATCATCTAGGTAAGCTTCCATGATAGGATTAAGATAATGAAATGCAAATTTCATGGCATGTTAGAAGGTCACTCCAATGTTTTTAAGACTGAAAGGAATTTTTCGGTATGCAAAGGTACCCCAAGGACAATAAAATTTGTCTTGTGTTGATCCTGGGGTTTGATCTAAATTTGATTATAACCTAAAAATCCATTGACAAAGAAAAATACCCCGCTTCCTTCACACTCAACAAGAATATGGTCAATAAAAAGAGTGGGGAAGTTATCTTTAGGACATGCCTTGTCCCTAAAATACATACACACATGAATGGTTCCTTTCTTTTTAACTATGGGAATAAGGTTGGAAACCCATTCGTTCAAGGGAATTGATTAAATGAAACCAATGTTTAAAAACTTCTCTACTTATTCCTTAATAGTAGGGGCCTTCCTAGGATTAACAGTTCTAAGACATTGTCGAACAAGTTTATAATTTGGATAGGTTTTAATTTCATGCTCGACAATTTTGGGGTCGATCCCTGACATCTCTTCATATGACCAAGCAAATACATCTTCAAATTCTTTGAAGAGATCGATGTAGATCTGAATTTCCTTAGGCGAACAGTCTGCACCAACATATATGTTCTTGATTTTACCAGGGGTTTGAGAGATGTTGATCACGAAGGTAGGAGAAATATTCACCATGTTTACTTTAGCATAAATACCATGTGTATCTAATGGAATGATGACATGACTGACCATCTCACTCATGGTAGATATAAAGTCATCTTTCTTAATCCTAACAAGATCTGGGAGAAAATAGGATAGATGGTGCATATCATCCTAAGGCCTATCAGGACCAGACATGGCCTCTAAGATGGATTCATCTTAATATAAATTATATTCAAGGAAATCATGTGAACAAGATGATTGAATGACCCATATGGGATCTAAAACGAGATCTACCTGATTCCTTGGTGAGGAGGAAGGATCTGGGTCAACAATAGCTTCTAGAATAGCCTAATACACAACTTCTACTGCTAAAAATGGCATTTCCATCCCAATGTGTGAATAACATTTATATGACATAGTCGGAGAAGGTATGGTCCAAGGGTTGTTGAAATATGAAGTATCAAAAGGAATGAACCTCATCGATGATGAAGACTCACTGTAAATGGCATTAACATGTTGAATTGGTACCATGAAATCAAAAGTAACCATGAAGTAGGAATACATCCCAACACCAAAATTCTCAATTTCCTTCTGAGAATTATCAATAACAGGGACCAAAGGTCCCACCGATGCATTAGGACTAGGATGCACAAAGGACAAATGATCAATCGTCAAAATATTCCTTTCGTGAGGAAAGCATAGAGTGCGTAAAAATGATGACATGTTGGCATAGGGGCAGACCCAGTTTTCAATGCACCAAAAGAACCCTAACTACTGGCCCTTTTAGCAACACTTGCGAAGTAGGCGAAGTCTCACCCGAGGTAGAGGCAGGGGGATTAGAGGACTTAGGTGTTTGTAACCAAGCTGGGACATAGATCTGTGATTACAATTACTTTGTAGAGTACTTAAGAACTACATGAATTAGTTTATCAACTTTATTCACATCGCAGAACAAACCCTAAGAATAGATTGGCGCAATAACAATGCAAAAATACACGTCATACTTAGCATAATAAGTTAGATCTAGCACATTGAACATAAATAAAGAACTAAGCATTCATAGATCTATCTATCATACATAAAAACCAATGCACTAAGAAAACCGACACCATAACATCATAGCACAAAGAAAACCATCAACACATGATATACGTGGTTCACCCTAGTGTGGGGCTACATCCACCAACTTCTTCTTCTTATTTATTAGGCTTCAACCTCTTACATTCATCTGCTCCTATGCACTAAGCCACAGAGCCAAGATTCACACCGGACGGGTGATCTGCACACTAAGCACCAGATCCACCTCCCAAAATTAGGTCAAGGCACAGAGACAACTCCCCTATCAAGCACATATCCTTACATACACAGTCTATTTCACTGAGCAACCCAAAAATACTTGCACTTAGACTTGCAAGTTATCAACTCCTTTTTACATTACATTCTTACTTATTTATACTTTTACATTTACAAAAAGGACTAATCATGGGTAAACTCATGGTCCGACATCCCATAACCCATTACAAAACCCTCATAACCCCATGTTAGGTCCACAAATCCCTCAAAAGAAGTGATATCTACGATATCTACTCTGTCTGGGTTCTCCCTCCTTGATCACTCCATCGAAGTCCAAAAAGTGGTTAAACCTGACCAATATTTCCTCAAAACTTGGTTGAGGGCCAACAGGCCCCCAACATTCACCTGTGACTCATCCTGAGTCACTCAGCTCTAGGTAGCGCTGCTTCAAAGGCCTCAATATTATCTCAAGTTTCCTTGACTTACTACTTCTCCTGAGCCTCCTGCTCAGCGAGCTCCTGGATCATCTGCTCTGTAACATGCCCTTCCAGGCGTTGTTCCACTGTCACAACCACTTGTTCCAGTTGTGAGCCTTGTCCTTGGATCTCTTCAAACACCATGCAGGCTTCATCCTGCACTGTTTGTAGCCTCTGTGTGACTTCCATTACTCTTCCCTAGATGGCAGTAATCTGTTGTTGGACTGTGCATTGTTCTTGATACCTCTTCATTCTCTTGACTACAATAAGTAACTTCATCTGTGCCTGTACTAAAAGTGCCTGTTGCTGCACCTCCTATAGCTACGATTCTGGTTTCCTCAGCTCTAGATCTTTTGTGAGGCATTCATAATTCGGTGCACTTATGTTGCTTATTTTCTTTCATTTTGATGAAAGGGCCTTGATTCTTACAACTGCATTCCTAGCAGCTTCCTCTCTTTGATCGTGCACTTCTTACGGAGTGCTCGGTACAGCTTGAATCTCCAAATCTGTTATCCTTGCTTAAAGCTGTTGGGTGGCCTCAACGAGATTCACCATTTGAACCTCAACTGAGTCATGTTCTTCTTGTTCCAAGCTTGGCATAGAGTGAAGTTCTTTTCTCACTTCTTCCTTGACCGTAGTCTACTATATGAACAACTGGTCCTTTTCCCTATGCTTTGTCCTCCTCAAGCATTTCCCAAAACTCATCTTTCTCATTTTCATAAGTGATTACATAGTACTGTGCAACTCATAGTTTCTCTAAGACTTCCTCTTTCTCTTTCTTTAGGTCTTATGTATCCTTTTCCTTTTCTTCTTGAACATTTTGAATTCAAGCCTCTATTGCATCTACTAATATTCTCAATTGGGTAGGATCATACCCCAATTCTGTAATCTTCGAAGAGGAAGGCACACTAGGTACTATGTGGATAACTTGAATAGCTCATTATATCTCATTCAACTCCTTCTTGACCCTTACATACAACTCTTCCTGCTTTCCTCCATATCTCTACAAGAGATCTTCGGATGCGTCCTCCATCGCTCCATGAACTAGACTGGTATCATCCTCCGTGAGCATATCCTCTAGTTGGGGCTTACTAGCGTGGGTCTTCTTTCTTACTGAGGGTTTCTGCGAATAATCCTTCCTCTTATTTGGTGTTTGTGTCTCGGTAGGGGGATCCTTCAGTAGTGTAACTTCACCTTCTTCTTTTTTTTCTCCTTCATCCCCTTCTCCTTATTCATTTACTTCGTCTCCTCCTCCTACGAGCAAGCCAAATCCATTTTATTCAGAGGCATTATCTTCCTCATCAGTGTGTACATTCTATCCTTCCTCCTTTTTTTTTTTCTTCTTCACAATATTCTATCTAACATGCTTGACCCAAGTGACCAAGGGGCTTCCTATGATATCAATGTCGGAGAGTTCTACATATGCAATCGGTAGAAGGAACTCCTTTGACCATTCCTTGGTGATATGCTCCATGCCTTTGTAAGTCATCTTATAGTAAGACTGTAACTCTTCCTTTCTCTCATCCCTGTGCGTAGTGATATAAATAAAATGCGGATCTGCATGAAACTTGGCTATCGGTCTATACTGGTGCAAGGTATGCAGTGTCATGCATGGAAATGACTTTATGGAAACCTTGAGTTTCTTATAGTAGGAATGGAACATTGCGTTCGAATTCCATTGCTTCAACATGTCAATTGTGTACCATAATGTAGAAAATATTGTTTCCAATGGCTCTAATGGTTCAATTTATGGAAAAGCTACTCCCTCAGGAATTTTCCAAGCAATAATTGCAATCAACACAAGTAGCCAGCTGAAGTGGAACTCGTATCCCTGATCCTGTGCTTCACGATAGTCTTTCTCAATCTCATTGATGAGGTAACTCACCCAATTCATCTGCATCCCCTCCACGCATTTTTCTACAAGGTCCACCACGAACTAGATGATCTGCGTGGGGAGATTCTTTCTTACAAGCTTGCCAACTATGAGTTGGCAAGTGAGGCACATTGCGCCATCCTAGATAGAGGATACCTTCTCTCTTTCCCTTATCAACTTCTCTGTATGCCTCCTTGATGCACTATGCAAGGGAGCGATCTGAGGTCTTCCCTGGGTAGAACTGCTGAGGGTTGGGTCTCTTCTTGCTCAATCCTATAATTAAGTGGTTCAACACTAGATCCACAGTAATATTCTTGTCGAGCCACGGGTATCCACCATGATAGCAAGACAAGAGGAGTTTAACGTAAGTTTTAACCTCCTAATGTCGGCCAAAATGAGGAATCTTCATCATTTTAAGTATCGTGGACTGTGCCAGCTCCTTAATCCATGACTTGGCGATGATGTGAGGCTTCTTCCTAGTGGTATTTGTCAAATATCTATGGGGCATGAGCATGGAATAGTTCTTTCTGTCTCCAAGGTTGAAATCATTATTCTTCAGTAGAGGGATCTTCCCAACTGACTTCCCACTACGCGTATCCACTTCAGAATGTACATGGTTATCAATGTGTGCTTGAAGTCCCATGGGATGTTGTCATCGTTAACCACGCTAGCCAAAGGTGGGATATAATCAGGTAATATTGAAGGGATCTGCTTCGCATTAGTTAGATCATCACAATGCTTACTTTGCTTCTCAATCATAAGGTTAGTACGACCCAAACGACGTCCAATTGAAGGGGAAGCCTGGATTCCCCTAGTCGACGATGTCTGAACACCTTCAAACATATCTCTATCAACCATAAACTTCTTAAGAACCTCCTTGAAGGACTTCTCTAACTTAGTCTGTTTGCCTGACATTCTCTCTTTTAAATGAACAGGTCGAGGTAGGCCAACGGATAGATGGAGTAAAGAATGGATGGTGAGGTGTAGGTTATGAAATCATAGTTCAAACACAATCAGTTCTTATCTAATCAAAGGAGGAAAATGTGGTCCCAACACAGCATTGGATGGGTTAGATAAGCAAGCGTCATAAAAGATTCTTCCAATGGGTAGGAATTCTTCCATTAATGCAATTTTTTCTGTTATGGAATGGTCTCAATGTCCAATGATGGTCTATCTTCCCATAAATGTAGTTCCTATCCATTCTGGAGAATCATTCTAATGGTCATGGCACCTCCAACAGTCATATAGCTTCTCCAGAGTGAAGTCCCATTCTGTGCGGTTCTGTTTTTTCGGTGAGGTTCAAATCATGCAAACCTACTTCCTGTGAAGTCTTCTATTTGTTCTCTGTAACTTCCTATATTTTTTCCAACTTGGCTTTCTTCTTACTGAGCATATTTTCCTTCTTTCCTGTGATCTGAGTCTCTCTAACTATTTTTTGATTCCTCTTTTCATTCTTATTCGTATCTTCTCCTAGCGTAGTGACTTCACATTGTTGATGTGCTCTCAGAGGGTTCGAAATTAATTTCCCTTCCCTTACCACTTCCTAGGTGGATATACTTTCTTCTTGCATGGATAGGTCCTTCAAACCTTCTTACGTTCTTTCAACCTCGATAGTTAATTCTCTTGCCTTCTATTTCATCGACTCAACTTCTTGTTCTTCTATCATTCGATCTATTTTTCTAGCTATGAAATCCCTTAGTTCTTGATTTTTATTTTCTTTAGTTGCTTCCTTTTCTTTCCTTTTGATCTGATCTTTCTCAATCCAAGTCTTACCTAGAAAAAGGGGGAAAAGGGCATTGTTCTCAACAAAATTAATGAATTCAAACTCCTCTTCAGTCGATGTTCCATGAATAATAACAGGTACATTAGTAACTCTTCCACATAGGGTTATCATCTTTCCTTTGAACAAGCCTATACTTCCCAATGAAGGTACCATAGTAGGCTTCCCCAAATTTTCCCAAGTGCCTTCTGTCATAATATTCACTTGTGTTTCTTCATCCAAGACACAATCTATGTCAAAGTCTCCTATTCTTGCACTTATGTGTTGTTTTACTTTCAAGATCTTTGGTAAACTGACATCTTTGTGATCATCCATCATTTCTTTCAACTATTCTAATGTAGTCTGAACTTTCTCTGATTCTTTCCCTTGATGATTATTTAACATGCTCTTATTCCCTTGAATTCCTTCATAGTTCTCTTGTCTCATGTTCATTTGTTCAACTTTAGCAATCGTTCTTGGACAATCCTCAACCTCATGACCAACAAATTTACAACAAAGACAAATAGGACCTGTACTAGGGAATTCCTTAGCAAGATGTCCTAGTCTTATGCAGTTATAACATAGTGTCAATCCTCTCTTTCTTTTAAACATTCCCCAACCTCTCCTTTACAAGACACTAGGATCACAGTGTTGGACCTACAATCTGCAAAAATTCTTTCTAGGTTCCTCTTTTCTTCGGATCGGGTTTTTTTCTTAGCACAAAGATTAGTAAGTCAAGTAGAGTTCTACGCACTACAGCAACAGATCTACGCATAAAGATCTCTATTCTTTACTTCAGTTCCTAGCAATCATAGTTTCAGGTCTCAAAAATGGAACCATTTGTTGTCACAGGGGCAGACCCAGGGTTTAATGCTTCAACAATGCACCAACAAAACCCTAACTACAGGCCCTTTCAGAAACACCTACGAAACAGGTGAAGTCTCACCCGAGGTAGAGGTAGGGGGGGTTATAGGACTCAGGTGTCTGTAACCAAGCTGGGACATAGATCTGTGATTATAATTACTTCGCAGAGTACTTAAGAACTGCATGCATTAGTTTATCAACTTTATTCGCATCGCAGAAGAAACCCTAAGAATATATCGGTGCAATAACAATGACAAAATACACATCACACTTAGCATCATAATTTAGATCTATCGCATTCAACATAAATAAAGCACTAATAATTCATACATCTATTTATCAAACATAAAATTCAATGCACTAAGCAGACCCGCATCATAGCATCATAGCACAAAGAAAAACATCAACACATGATATACGTGGTTGACCCCAATGTGGGGATGCATCCACCAATTGCTTCTTCTTATTTATTAGGCTTTAATCTCTTACATTCATCTACTCCTGTGCACTAAGTCACAGGGCCAAGCTTTTCACCAGACATGTGATCTGCGCACTAAGCAGCGGATCCACCTCCCAAAATCAGGTCAAGGCATAGAGCCAACTCCCCTATCAATCATAGAGCCTTACATACATATTTTGTTGCACTAAGCAACCCAAAACTACTTGCACTTAGCCTTGCAAGATATCGACTCCTTTCTACATTATATTCTTACTTATTTATACTTTTACATTTATAAAAAGGCCTAATCATGGGTAAACCCATGGGCCGACATCCCATAACCCATTAAAAAACCCTAATAACCCCATGTTGGGTCGCAAAATCCCTCAAAACAAGTGATATCCACAATCTTAGCTCCTCCTGGGCTCTCCTTCCTCTATCACTACGTCGAAGTCCAAAAAGTGGTCAAAACTGACCAAGATTTCCTCAAAACTTGGTCGAGGGCCAACATGACATAATGATTATCATGGAATAAGTCCAATTATTCCCTAGTAGTATATGGTAGTGGAGAGGCACATCAACCACCTCGACCTTGACCTCCAGAGTCTTTCCACTTAACTGGAATGGGAAAGCGGGTAGGATCCTGTGGGGTCTAGAAGAATTCCCATCAAATTAAGTCAACATGGTCATGGATTGAGACAAGGGTAGAGAGCCAATGGATTTACAGCAAGATAGGGAAATCACAGATGCCGAAGCACCTTCATCAATTATAGTACGTTTGATGGTAATTTTAGTGTACTCCACATGGATTTGAAAGGCCATCTGGTAAGGTAAGAAAGGCTTAACATCTATGACATCAAATTTGATAACCTTTGAGTCACATGGGTTTCAAGCTCCTAACACAGATAACAAGACATTCCTCTGTGAAGGAAATGTATGTAGAACTGTTGGCACAAGGGAAAACCCAGGGTTCAATGCTTAACAGTGCACCAACAAAACCCTGATTATCGACCCTTTCGGCAACACCTGTGAAGCAGTCGAAGTCTCACCCGAGGTAGAAGCAAGGGGGGTTACAGGATGCAGGTGTATGTAACCAAGCTTGGACACGGATCTGTGATAATAATACTTCATAGAATATTTTTTTAACTCTTAGAAAGTGATATGCATTAGTTTATTAACCCTATTAACATCACAAAACATAACCAAATATATATAGCGTAGTAGCGACAAAATATTATGCACCTTAAACACTTAGCACTCAGCACTGTGAATCAGATCTAGAATTTTAACATAAGAAAAGAATCTAAGCAACATATACATATCCATTACACATCCTAATATAAGCACTAAGAAAAACATAACAGAGTTAGCATAGCACAAAGAAAATCATGAGACACCAGATATACATGGTTCACCCCAGGCTACGGCTACGTCCACAAATCACTTCGCCTTTTAATTATTCACCCGAATCTTAAATTCATTCACTCCTGTGCACTAAGCCACAGAGTTGAGCTTTGCACCAGACATGAGATCTATGCATTGAGCACTAGATCCTCCTTCCAAAACTAGGTCGAGGCACAGAGTTAAATCTCTATCGAGCACAAATCCTTAACGCACATACATTCCTTTGAAAAAAGAAAATTTGTTCACACAGAACTACATTCACTTTTCTTTCTACTTATACAATACATTCTTTTTTATTTATATTTTACAACCCCTTACAATAAGGCCTAATCATGGAAAAACCCCATGGGCTGACATCCCCTAAAACTCGTTACAAAACCCTAGAGGACCCTTTACTGGGTCCACTTAACCCTCAAAATTGGTGAGATCTATGATCTCAGCTCCGCCTAGGCACAACTTCTTCGACCAACGTGTTGAAGTCCAAAAGTGGGTCAAATTTGACCAAAGTTTCCCCAAAACTTGGTCAAGGGCCTACAGGCCCCCAACACTCGCCTGTGACTCATCCCAAGTCACTCAGGTCTAGACAATGCTTCTTTGAAAGTCTCAAGCTTAACTTGAGTCGCCTCGACTTGCTTCTTTTCCTGAGCCTACTACTCAATGAGCTCTTGGATCGTCTTCTCTATAATAGGCCCTTCCTTGTGTTATTCTACTGTTGCAACCACTTGATCTAGTTGTGATCCCTATCCATCAATCTCTTCAAACACCTCTCAAGCTTCATCTTGCATAGGTTGTAGCTTCTGTGTGACTTCCATTACCTTACCCTAGAGTGTATTGATCTGCTACTGTACTGCGCAATGCTCCTGGGATCTCTTCATTCTTTCCATTGCAATGAGAAACTTCATTTGTACCTACAAGAAAAATTCTTGTTGTTTCACCTCCTATAACTGCGCTTCCAACTTCCTTAGCTATCGATTCTCGACGAGGCGTTCATATGTCTAGGTGCTCCTATCACTTAGTTGTTTATATTTCAACGCAAGGGATATTATTCTTACTATTTTTTTCTTGGTGGACTCCTCCCTCTAGTCATGCACCTCCTGTGGGGTGCTTGGTACTATTTGGGCCTCCAATTATGTTATCCTAGCCTGAAGTTGTTGGAGGGTCTCAACGAGCTTCACTACTTAAGCCTCGATCGACTCTTTCTCTTCTTGTGCCAAGCCTGGCATAGAGTGACATGATTTACTTACCACTTCTTTGACCATGGACCTCTTTGCGAGAAACTTATCTTTTTCCCTTTATAGCTGGGAGTTTTCCTCCTGAAGCTCTTTTTTCTCTCTTTCCTGAGAAGCTACTCTGTCCTGTGTTGCTCATAATTTCACTAAAACTTCGTCCTTCTCCTTTTTCAAGGATTTTGTAGCCTTCTCCTTCTCTCCTTGATCTCTCTAGAACCGATATTTTGTTGCATCCACAACCCTTCTCAATAGAGGTTGTTCATCCCCCAATTATGCAGTCTGTGAGGAGGAAGGTGGAGATGTTGCAGTAGGTATTGCGCGGACCAAGCGAACACTTGTTTCACTTCCTTCAATTATCCCTCAATCCCTCCATATAAATCTTCCCGCCTCTCTCCATATTTATGAAACATGTCTTTAGAGGCATCCTCCATAGCTCCGTGGACCAGACTGATTTTGTCCTCTATGAGAGTGGCCTCCAACTGTGGCTTATTGGCGTGCATTTTCTTCCTTGCTGAAGGTTTCTTCGGAGAAACCTTCCTCTTTTTTGGTTTTACTATCCCAACAGGGGGATCTTCAGGTGATGTAGCTTCACCTCCTCCTTGCTCTTCATCTCCTTCATATCCTCCTCCTTTCCCTTCTTCTTCATATTCTCCTCCTACTAGAAATCCAGACCCATTATCTTCAGAAGTGTTGTCCTCTTCATCACTCTCTATGTCCTAGACTTCATCCTTCTTTTTCTTCTTCTTTGTCCCACTGGACTGTCCAACATGTTCAACTCATGTGACTATCGGGATTCCTATGGTGTCAGTTTTAGATAGCTCTACATCAATGATAGGTACAAAAAATTGCTCGAGCCATTCCTTTGTAATCTTCTCCATATCTTCATTCATCAGCGTGTAGTACGATTGTAGATCTTCCTGGTGCTCATCTCTTTGCATGGTGATGTATATGAAATGGGGATCAACATGGAACTTTTCTATGGGTTAGTACTAATGCAGGGTGCATAGTGTCATACATGGGAATGATTCGATGGTGACCTTTAACTATTGATAGTATGCATGAAACACGACATTGGACTGCCACTTCTTCGTCATGTCATTAATATACCACAGGGTTCAAAACCGAGCGGCCAATGGCTCTGCAGGTTCAATCTCTAGGAAGGTGGCTCCTTCAGGCATTTTCTAAGAGACAAATGCAATCAAAATGATCAGCCAACTATAATGGAATTCATATCCCAAGTCATGGGCTTCACGACAATCCTTCTCTAGATCATTGACGAGGTAGTTCACCCAGTTCATCTGCATGTCCTCAACACACTTTCCTACGAGGTCCACCACGAACCTGATGACCTGTGTGGGGCGGTTCTTCCTTACTATCTTTCCATATAGGAGTTGGAAAGCAAGGCACACTATGACATCCTGTATAGAGGCTACCTTAAAACCTCACTTTCCTTTCTCTACCTCTCCGTAAGATTCTTTGATGCGTAGTGCCAAAGATCGGTTCGAGGCCTTCCCTAGATAAAACTATTGTGGGTTGGGACCCTTCACACTTAAACCTGTGATCCAGTGGATCAACATCAAATCCACAATAATCCTTCTATTGAGCCACATATATCCACCATGATAACACAACAGAAGGATTTTAACACAAGTGTTAACCTCCTGGTGCCGGCCAAAATGTGGGATCTTCATTACATTCAAAATGGTGGACTGTGACAACCCCTTAATCCATGGCTGTGAGATGAGGTGAGGTTTCTTCCTAGTTTGCTTCGTTAAGTAGAGGTGGGGTGCTAACATGGCATAGTTATTCTAGTCTCCTAAGTTGAAGTCCTTGTTCTTTAATAGCAAAATATGTCCTTGCTGACTCCCAACTATGTGAATTCCTTTCAAAATGTATGCAGTGAAAACAGAGTACTCAAAGTCTCAAGGGATAGTTTCTTGTTTAACAGCGCCAGCCAAAGGTGGAATATATTCAGGTAGGATCGACAAGATCTTCTTGGCATTAGCCAGATCAATGTGGTGCTTACCTTGCTCAGTTATGGGGTTGACACAGTCAAAATGACATCTAGTCGAGGGGGAAGCCTGTAGTCCCCTAGTCGACGACATCTGGATACCTTTGAATATCGATCCGTTGTCCATTATATTCTTAAGGGCTTCCTCGATGGACTTCTCCAATTTGCTATTTTCTCCTGACATTCTATCTTTCAATAGACAAGCGGGGTAGACAACAGACAGGCGGGGTCTAGTTCCAAATGGTGACAGGTAGCACAACTCGACACTTGGATAATTCTCTTCTTAGCTCATTCAATCACTGGTAGCAAAAAGTGGTCCCAACGCAATGACCGATAAGTTAAATAAGAGAGGTATCATGATGGATCTTCCAACGGATAGTAAATGCTTCCATTAATGTAAATTTGTCTGTTATGGCGTGGTCTAAACATCCAAAAGTGGTCCATAAGCCCATAAATGTGTTTTCTAACCATTTTGGAGCAGCATTCTAACGGTCAGGGTGCCTCCAACGGTCATCTAACTTCACCAGGGTGAAGTCCAATTTTGCGCAGACCTGTTGTTCCAGTGAGGTTCAAATCCTGTGAACCTGCCTCCTGCTAGGTTTCAGTCTGCGAAGTCTTCCATCTAGTTTTTGTAACTTCTTGTAGATTTTCCAACTTAGCCTTCTTTTTATTGAGCTTCCTTACCTTCTTTCATATTATCTAAGTCTCTCTAATTGTTTCTGGAATCCTTTTTCAATCCTTATTCTTATCTTCCCCTAACGTAGTGGCTTCACACTATTGAGGTGCCCTCAAGGATTCTGCAGTCAATATCTCTTTTCTTAACATTTCCTGAGTCAACATACTTCTTTATTTAATATATTGGTTCGTCAATCCTTCTTCCATTATTTCAACCTCGACAACTAATTATATTTCCTTCTGTCCCTACTGCATTGTTATTTTTCTCTATTTCTTCGACTTATCTTCTCATTCGTCTATTAGTCAACTATTTTCTTAGCTATGAAATCCCTTAATTCTTGTTTTTTATTTTCTGTAGCCTCTTCCTCTTCTTTCCTTCTAATATGATACTTCTCAATCCAATTCTTACCTAGAAATACTGGTAAAGGGGCATTGTCCCCAACAAACCTAATGACTTTAAATTCTTCTTTAGTTGATGCTCCATGAACAATAATAGGTACATTAGTAAATCTTCCACATAAGGTTATCATCTTTCCCTTAAATAATCTTATCCTTCCTAATGAAGGTACCATAGTAGGATTTCCCAAGATTCTCAAAGTTTCTTCTGTCATAATGTTCACTTGCATTTCTTCATCCAAGACACAGTCTATGTCGAAGTCTTCTATTCTTGCACTTACGCACTGTTTTTCTTTCAGGATTTCTGGTAAACTGACATCTTTATGAACA
Organism: Picea mariana; assembly: GCA_032191745.1. Taxonomy (NCBI): domain Eukaryota; kingdom Viridiplantae; phylum Streptophyta; class Pinopsida; order Pinales; family Pinaceae; genus Picea; species Picea mariana. The sequence continues at coordinate 19,357 of JASDQU010207589.1, forward strand.
TCCATCGTTTACTTTAGCTGTAATAACACAGTCTAAACTTCCTTTGGACTTTTCTATTTATGACTTTCTAACATGCCCTTAGTCTCTTGAATTTCTTCATAATTTTCTTGTCTTATGTTCATCCCTTCGACTTTAGCAATAATCCTTGGAAAATCCTCAACCTCATGACCAACAACCTTACAACAAAGACAAATAGGGCCTACCTCAAGACATTCATTAGCAAGATGTCCTGGCCTTCTGCAATTATAACACAATGTCAATCCTATTTTTCTTTAAATGTTCCCCAACCTTTTCTATACTGCGCACTTCCCCTAGGAGCATAGTGTTGGACCTGCAATCTACAAAATTCTTTCTAGGTTTCTACATCCACTTATTAGTCCAAAAAATATCTCTATGCATAGGAATAACATATCTTTCTTCATTTCCATTAAATCTTCTCAAATCAACCCTTTCTTTCAATTGTGCCCTAGCCTTCAGACTAGGACATAATCTATTAAACATACTTAAGTTCATGCTTTCAAAAAAATAATTCACTGATCTTTCTCTTACCAAAGCACAAAGCTTGCTTCTTTAGGATCTTACCTCTTTTCTCCAAATTGAATTTCTTTCTTAGAACAAAGATTCACAAGCCAAGTAGAGTACTGCACACTTCAGCAACAGATCTATGTAGAGATCTTCTCTTTTTATTTATTTCAGTTCCCAACAATCACAGTTTCAGGTCCTGACAACAGAACCATTTTTTGGCATAGGGGTAGACCCAGGGTTCAATGCTTAACAGGGCACCAACAAAACCTTGACTACCGACCCTTTAGGAAACACCTATGAAGTAGGAGAATTCTCACTCGAGGTAGAATCATGGGGGTTACAGGACATAGGTGTTTGTAACCAAGTTGGGACATAGATCTGTGATAATAACACTTCGCAGAATCTTCTGTTAACGCTTAGAAAGTGATATGCATTAGTTTATTAACATCATAGAACATAACCAAAGATAGATCTAGCGTAGTAACGACAAAATGTTATTCACCTTAAACACTTATCACTCAGCACTATGAATCAGATCTAGAATTTTAACATAAGCAAAGCATCTAAGCAACATATACATATACATTACACATCCTAATATAAGCACTAAGTAAAACATAACAGAGTTAGCACAACACAAAGCAAATCATGAGACACCAGATAT
>JASDQU010207590.1:7793-21153 GCA_032191745.1 Picea mariana
TCAATTCCACTTACCACCTATCTCCCCCTTCGGGAACCCACCTAACTGCTCACCCAATACCGTCCACCTCACTCTGCCACCGTACCCCAGTATCCTGTCATACATCACACTTATCATACCCATTAACCAATCAATTCCATCCCTCGTGACCATTATTTGTCCATTCACCACCCATCCCATAATGGACACTCCCCTACGCCATTTAACTCCGTTTCTTCACCATTGTCGCACTGTTCACCGATCAGACATTGTTGACACAGCATCGACTCCAACTTTCAAGCCAATCATCGCCAAACCAGATTGTCTATAGGCGTCATTAAAAATGGGTAAATATAGTCTTTATTATTTCCACCTTCAGATATCTGTTAGCTATGGCGCCCAAAACCAAACCCGCTAAAACTGCCAAAAACTTGTTTCTTCATCCTCCCATCGACCTGGAGCACGTTCCCCTAGCTGAAAAATAATACAGATTTATAGAGACAAAGTGTGAATTCTATTTCTTCGAATTACACTCCTAGACAAAAGACATTTTCTTATACCAGAGTGATGAAATTGGACTCTAGGAGTCCAATATACCCTTATACATGTTTCCCTAGACCTATCATTTCCCCGAGTTCACCCTTAAGTGTAAATCCCATTATCTTCCCGGCCAAAGGGACATCGTGTCTTCGTTAGGTGAAACTCTGTTCACCATTACCCCTGAGTAAATAAACCAGATGTTACAGATCCCCATAATTGATTCTACCATCCCTTTCTCCATCGAAATCCTAAATGACCTCTATTAGAAACTCTCTTTCCCCTAAAGAGCCCAAATCTTTGAAATCTTCCTACCAGAAGATGCACAACTGCCTAAGAAAATACCTCTATCTATCTTCCACTTTCTCAGTCAAGGAAAATCAAATCATTTCCACCCCATGCTACCTACTAGGATATTTTTCTGATGAATGGGTAGATGAACCTATCCTGGGTTTTATGTCCATCTTCTCCACAGAGGAGAAAGATACAATCCAATTCGATTTCATTCAGTTTCTGGATGATAATATACATGAACAACTCTTCAAATTCTCAATAGAGGGAATGTTCAGGTACTCCTCAGTGCTAATGTACTTGTTCCTTTTCTTCCAAGAAGACAGATTCTCCTATGCTCTCCAGAAATTGGATCAAGACGGAAATCCTCAATCAATGACTTCATGGACCTCACTAGTGAGGAACAATTTCACTAAGTTAAGCTTCAGAGACTTCATAGATCAGTTTTATCATATAGTGGTGTGCATGCTCAACAACATAATGGAACCAAGAATCAATGAGGAGGTCCAAAGAATTCTTCATATGTCTGAATTGGCCAAAACATGGGACTAGTACCTTTACCAGAACCATATTGAGATCAGAGTTTATGGGTGTGAATTTCCACAATATAAACTGCCAAAATACCTCCCTGTTAGGATATTTGCATTGGAATATATTAGACAGATGATAAGCACCGATGACATTCATTTTGTATGATTTAAGAAGAAACAACAACTTAGGATCAAGAGACAAATTGGTCCTTTCATATGCAACAACAAAGTTGCAGGATAAGAGGCTAAGAACCTCTTGAAACAAATGAAATTCAGTCTGAGATTCACATGGAAATATGACTCATTTGGTATTATATGAGAAATCATGCTCAAGCATAATAACTCCCCTTATGATCATGTGCAAAATCCTGAAGTAGAAAACTTTATGAATCAGACAGACTGGCAAGAAAATACATTGTTGGAAACTAAAGAAGAACCTCCCCTTGTCACTGCCTCTCATACCAACACTCCTCAAGTACAAATAGAAAAGAGAGCCAAGAAATAGGTTTCACCTTCAGTCATAGAGGTGTCAGCTAAATATTTTCAAGTTTACAGGAAGAGGGATAAAACCATCCACACACCAGACATGCTTAAGGAAGGAGAAACATATTCCACCATAGTCATGGAAGGACCACATTCCTCAACATTCTTAGGAAGTCATCACATAGTGTCCACATCCTCCTTTAAGAAGCAAGCATACRCTACACTATTAGTTGATTYCTCTCATGAGCCAACATKATCAAGTATCTTTGACAAATATAAATTGATCAAGYGGAGGAATGAACTTCTAAATAGCAACACATATGCCTAGTTTTGGAAGCAGACATCTACAACCCAACATAGATTATTGTCTGCATTTGACACAGAGAAGGGGAGGATGTACATGGCATTCTTGCAAGCACAAATTCCTCACCCCAAGACACCTTTTGACTACAAGAAAACATCCTTTGAGTTTGATGTGAAGGAGGTCCATCCACTAGACCAAATGGACATGCACAGAAAAACAAGGGAGATGATTTTCTCCACTCTAACAAACACTTCAATGACTACCTCAAAGTTGCAGGTTTCTATGAATAACATCCAATCTTAATTGAAGCTGGAAAAGATATAATCCTTGGCCAAAGATAATAAAATCAAATCCCTAGAGGAGTTGGTGATGAATATTGGTTATGACCCTTCTAATTTCAAGGTAGCTGAAGAGTTATTGAAGAAGAAAAATGCTGACATATCCTCCTTGAGGAAACAATTGAAACTTCCAGCCACTGAGGATTCACAAGAAAAGGAAATGGCTGAAAGTGAAGGCCACAAAGAGGAGATGTTGAAACTAATCATGGATTAGAATGTACAAATAAAAGAGATGGAGTATGAGTTGGAGAAACTGGTCAAAGAGAAAGAACAGAGTGTGCAGATGGATTTTATTCCACTGGAGGCAGTCCCTCTAACAGGAGTTAGTACAGCAATAGCTGTAACAACAGAGATTCGATTGACCATCCCAATGAAAGTTTCAGATGCTTCTGAGAAGCTAGTGAAGTCAATGGAGGACATGTCCCTTCAAGGGGAAGAAATCATAAAGTCTCAATAAGAGGTAAAAAACCTTCAGGACCTCAAGTCCATGTTCCAGTCCAGCTACAACACAAAAATGCACAAATCACAAAGACTCAACCAATAATTACAGAATATGCAGAAGGAGACTATCATGGCTAGGACATTATTTGAGGCTAAGGAAAACATCTAGATGGATATCAACAAGTCGATGGAAGAGATATGGCCATTCATACAAAAAAAATTTGAACAACATGAACTAGTACAGAAGGGCAGCGAAGCAATTGAAAAGATAAGGGAAGAATTAGGGGAGAGGCCTACAGAGGCCACTGAACTCATTGGGTTCCTAAAATCCAAGACCAAGCATGAGTTAGAAGCATTGGAAATTGAAGACATGACATAGACCATCCTTGAGATTAAGAAGGTCTTGAACAAGAAAGGATTGATGCTGCAACTAGAGGAGAAATCTCAAATAATGGACATTGGAGTGCAGAGGTTCTTCAGCAAGGTTGAAATTCTACACAAGAAGGGACTCCCTAAACTTCTAGTAATAAATTATAAGCTCATCACTCTATCGGATTACAAGCATAAGATAAGGACAGTGAAAAAGGATGGTTCTAAATTTGCAGGTATACAAGGCAGTATTACTGGCAAGGCTTTTCTAGAAACATTACAGTTGGACCTAAACATCCAACATGATATCAAATATATTTTTATTACAAAGCCCACTTTTTCCAAGTACACTGATATCGACGAAATATACAAAAATTTACTCAAGGCTTCCACCCCTAGTGAAAAGAGATGGGAAGACTTGTGTTCTTTACTTGAGTAAATGTGACGTGGAGTTCCGAGTCAGCATGGATCACACAGTCTAGTCAAAGTGATGAATCATCAACTACTTCCCCCAAAATCAACACCAAGGATTCGAATAGATTAGCAACATTCCTAATATTTTGTAATTTGTAATCTAGTTACTTATATTTTCTCTCCACAATATCCTATTCATTAATGACAATATCCAATGTAAACTAGTGTATAAATACTTCTTCCTTCAAAGTAATGAGGGTTGATTTTTTCATCCAAGGAGCTATTTGTGTAATCTTTTCAAAAGGATCAACCAGTAATAAAATAGGCTAGTTTACAGGATTCTTTTGTCGAATTGTTGGTGATGTTTCTCTTTCTCTATTAAATGTTTTTCTATTCTCTATAATCACTTATGTTTTTTAGATTCTAATCATTAAAAGGAAGTCAATAGAACAAAAATTATCTTGCATACTCTGTCTCTGTTCTTTTAATGATCTATATGTTATTCATCTGATATTAAGTAAGGAAAATCTTAACAGCTTCTTTGCTTGGTTGATTTTCTCACCTTTTTTGTCTTATCCATCCCATTTAATCTCAATAGATCCAACAATTTTAATGTATTTCCCTATAAAGGAACCTCACAAAAAGATGCATCTGATTCTGATCTTTAATATAGACCCCATATCCCAATGGAAGTTCAATGTATTTCTTCAGCCAACTTTTATAAACAAATAAACAAACTCAGACTATCTTAACTAGCCTAATATCTAAAACCTAAAAAAATCTAAATCATACTGAGAGATCCCTCTCTGAAACTAGCAGGGCTAGATCCCATTTTCAAAAGTGGTTTTGATAAGTTACCTCTATTAATTTATTCTACCCTTGACAACCTATAGGAATTACAGAGTGCTAACATTGTGCATAAGATTAGGTGCAGAACATAAAAGCAACAAGAAGCATAATTATGATGCACAGGGGGAACCAACAGAACACTTAGAGAAGTGCAGAGCACTATGGAAGATGACACCCCCAGAGGAATGGCCTCATCATTTCATACATACCTTAGAAGGAATACCAACAAATTGGTATACAGACCAGGAACTGTGCAGAGGAACTTCGAGCTGGATAGTGCTACAACATAATTTTACAATCACTTTCTCATTCGAGCATGAGAACTCCATCATAGACGCAACACTTAAGCAGATAAGAGGGCTGATATTCATTAAGGAACTAGAAGTTGAAATCATAACAGAAAAACAACAGCGGAACAGACAGACAGTGAAAGAACTTTTTTCATGCTACCATGTGTAGGAAGAAGCACCAGATGAAAGAGAAAGAGAAGTGGAAGGTCCATGTCTAGAATCAAAAGTAATTCCTATGCCAATCAAGGTGAAGAAATTCACCATTGGGACAGTTGAGAGTCCCAAAATGGCCATCATTGGAGACTACTATGATGAGAAAACAATAGAAATCATAACAGAGATACTGCATGATTACAACGACCTGTTCCCCACAACATTTGCATAAATGAAGGGCATAGAAGGAGATATAAGAGAAATGAATATACCACTCAGAGCTGAAGCAAGACCGATCAGACAATGACCATACATACTAAACCCAATATATAAGAAGAAAGTTAAAGATGGGATTGATAGAATGATTGAAGTCGAAATCATAGAACTTGTGGAGGAATCCGAATGGATAAGCCTGATGGTAGTTTAGGAGAAAAAAAAAGGCAGGATAAGAATATGCGTTGACTTGAGGAAGATGAACAATGCATGCCTACATGACCCGTTCCCTACACCTTTCATAGATGAAGTGTTGGAGAATGTAGGAGGACACAAAGTTTACTCATTCATTGATGGATTCTCAGGCTACCACCAGATCAATATAGAATAGGAAGACATATACAAGACCACGTTCACTACAGAATGGGTATCATACCAGTACATAGTCATTCCATTTGGAATGAAGAATGCACTAGCAATATTTTCCAGAGTAGTCATCGTTGCATTTAAGGATTTTATCCACCATTTTATAGAGGTATACTTGGATGATTGGACAGTCTATAGTCTATCGAAAGGCCATGTAAAGGTTTTGCGACTAATGTTAGAAATCTACAGGTAGTGCTAGATATCATTAAACATCAAGAAATGTATCTTTGGAACACCGTTTGGGATACCATTTGGCCATATAGTATGCAAACAAGGTTTACTAGTAGATCCTGCAAAGATTGTCATAATCGTTAACTTGGCATCACCAAAAAAAGTCTATCAACTAAGAGAGACATTGGGACACACAGGATACTACAAGCTTTTTATCAAAGGGTATGTGTAGATCACTGCACTAATGGAGAAACTATTAAGGATACACTAAAATACAATATGGTCACCACGCCAATACTAGTATTTCCAGACTGGGAGAAGACATTCCATGTACATGTAGATGCATTAGCCATATCACTTGGAGATATTTTAGCACAGCCATGAGTGAGATATTTAGATAAACCTATAGCATTTGCAAAAAGAAAACTATTAGAATCAGAGCAGAACTATAACACTATAGAGAGGGAAGGCCTAGCTATGGTCTACGCAGTGAAGAAGTTCAAACATTACTTATTGGGAAAACATTTTAAGATGTTCAACAATCACTCAGTGGTTAAATACCTAGTCAACAAGCCAATGTTGGGGGGGAGAATTTGTCGATGGTTACTACTTTTTCAAGAGTTTGATTTTGAAGCAATAGTCAAGCTAGGAAATTTGAATGCAGGACCTGACCACCTATCAAGGGTCACAAATGGAGAAGAAACTACAAATTTAGAGGACAACTTTCAGGATGCACAATTATTTTCAGTCTAGATTGCTGACAAATACTTTGTAGATATCATTTTGTACTTAGGTACAGGTACTGTGCCACATGAATATAACACCACATAGAAGAAAAACCTAGTAGTCTAGGCTACAGACTATCAGTTGATCACATGACACTTATACAAAATTGGAGCAAATAGCATATTGCGAGGATATGTGCTAGAACATGAAATACCAAGGGTTTTAGAAGAAGCCCATGAGGGAATAGTAGGAGGACATTACGCAGGCAAAGCTACCACATAAAAGGTATTGTGCGCAGGACTATGGTAGCCGACCATTCACATAGACTCGAAAGAGTACTTCCAGAGATGTGATGTCTGTCAAAGGGTTGGTAAACCCAATAAAAGGGACGAGATGCCATTGCAACCACAGGTAACATTGCAAGTATTTGAAAAAGGGAAAATAGACTTTGTTGGACCAAATAACCCACCAGAAAAGAGGATTCAGAAGAGGATTCAATTATCACCATGACAAAATACCTGACAAAATGGGCAGAAGTAAAACCAGTGAAAGATTGCAATGCAAAAACAGTAGCACACTTTCTATTTGAAAAAGTAATCATGAGATTTGGTTGCCCAAGAAATTTGATGAGTGACCAAGGCTCACTTCATTAACAACACCATTAATGCTATGCCTGAAGAATTTGAATTCCATCATCAAAATAGAACTCTATATCACCCACAAGTGAATGGAACAGTGGAAGCATTTAACAAAATCCTTGAGAATGCACTGACGAAGATTTTTAATGTCAATTGGGATGACTCGAACCTCAAAATACTAGCAGTATTGTGGGCATACAAGAACACATGCAAGAAGTTGACAAGAAACATGCCATTCAGATTGGTATACGACCATGAAGCAATGGTGCCATTATAATTTTTGGTACCCAGTCTGCATGTAGTTGCAATTACACACATGATAGAATGAGGCACAATACATGATAGGCTGAATCAATTGATGATCATGGAGGAACATAGGATACTAGAAGGGTTCCACCAACAAGTTGAGAAAGTAAGGGACAAAGCCTGAAATGACATACATATCAAGAAAAAAACTTTCAAGGAAGGAGACTTAGTTTTTATGTATGACATTAAATCCAGTCAGTACCCAGGAAAAATCAGAATGCACTGGTTGGGGCCATATGAAGTAAAAACTTTCACAGATGGGGGAGTTTTACAGTTGAAAGACTTAGGACACACATAACTCAAGTGGATGATCAACGAGAGCTGACTGAAGTTGTACTAGAACAGTCGACCACCCATAACTTGAAAGTCACCGCACAATCATAAAAAAAAAAAGAAAAAAAAAGAAAAAAAAAAGAAGAAGCAGGATATCAAACGGTGACAACAGAGGTACAATGCGCCGAAAGGAGAAGGAGAAAGGAGAAGGAGCATGCAAACTTAGGAATATGAACCTGGTGAACACAAGACCAATGGTTAGTTCAAAATGGAAACAAGAGGGAAAGGCAAAGACGACAAAAGAAGTACTAAATGACAAAGGCAAGCATAATTGAATGTCGAAAACAACTGACATGACGCTGCATTAATCGTGCCAGCTAGAGATGGTGAGGGAGAGTAATGGAAAGTATGAAGGAACTAGAGGTTCATTGAATATGTCATAAAGGTAACATCTTCAACAAGATTCATGTGATGCCCATACAAAACAAGGATGCAGGAGAAAAAATCTTATTGCGAAATTGGAAGAGAAAGAGAGCGATATAACATATGAAGCACAAAGAAAAGTTTACAGAGGTTGCAGAGGCTACTAAACTCGATGAACGATCAAATTTTACCACCATGAAACCACCCAAACAAGCATAACTGATCCAGACTTCCATACTCTCTAGATTTAGGACCAGGGCACAAACAGAATCACAGGAAAGAGAACAACAACCACTAGAAGTCGTCAATGTGGACGAAATCCTATCACCGGATACAACACCAGTGAACCCCCCACCCATTGTGGAGGAAACCCAACAGACAACACTAGTAGGCATGGACGTGAATATGCCGAAAAAGGGGCAGGTTTGACAGAATGAAGACATAGGAAGTCAAGAACAACCAGGAAACCTTGAAGAAGCCTCGAGAGTCAATGGGATGGCACCAAATCAGGAAGAAGCGACCGAGCTAGAAGAGTCACAGAAAATTATGTTGGAGCATCCACTGGAGGGAGTAGTGGAAGATGTCACGAGCTGACCAAAATAGTATGTCGAAGAATGACCAATGGAGGCAGGGACCTCAATTTAGCTACCACCACTAAAGGACAAGAACATAGTATCTAGGTCACCGTGCAAACAACCCGCAACAACAATTTTTTTTCCGCACATACTAGAAGGGGTGCGGGTAAAAGTAGATTTGTTAGGATATGTAGAAAAACTAAAGTACTCAGAACATGATGTAATGAACATAGACAAGTTCCTGGAGTTCACGAAGCAAGTCTACCTACATACTGTGGGTCTATATCCCTTTGGGGAACCGGTTCATCAACCACTCTAGTGGGCAACAGGATTGGCAAAAAATGGGATTGTAGTGTTTGAAAACACAGGTATTCCAATAGAGTATGAACACCTTCAGTAACCACTCACACAACCAGATAAAATATCAACAAAGCGATGTTTTCACGTGGTAAAACCCCTACAAGGAAACATCCATGGCCCCAACCAACACGACCACTTGGAGCAGTTTATTAATGCAAAGAAAAAGATTATAGAGAGATTTTACAAGAGAATTTCTCACAATCAATCATTGACAAATGACCCTCCATGCTCTTTAAATAGAAATCATGGACCAATCGGGTGTTAAGCCATGGATCAATGGCCATTAATATCAAGGAGAGTATGAACTGTCAGATCACTCTATGTCGGGAACATATCGTGACCGTTGGATTTCCTAAATACAAATGCATACTAATGCATACTAAAGAAACACACTTTTACCTAACGACACATTAGACCAAGTAGATCTTAACTAACTCCTAAGTGTCTAAATATCCTAACATCCTCCCTTAAGAACAACTTGGGATAGGATTGAAGGATTTACAATAGTAACACAATAGGAGAAGGAAGGAGGCATTAGAGCATATCTCCCCTTAATGACAACTTCATGAACTCCTAACATAGATCTAAGTTTGGAAAAATTTGCTTCTATAAGAGAATTTGTGAAAATGTTTTCAGCTTGATCTTCTATAGGACAAAAGAGCACTTCAATAACTTGATCATGAATAAGCTTTCTGATGAAGTGCATGTGGAGCTCAATGTGTTTGCTACGTTAATGTTGAATTGGGTCTTTGGTGAGCTTGATGGCACTCTGATTGTCACACCAAAGGCTGGTCGGATGTTGCTACTAGAATCCAAACTATGAAAGGACCTATCGAAGCCACAAGGCTTCTTGACTTTCTTTTACCACTGCTCGGTTGTTACACCTCAAAATTACTCACTTCAATAGTGCTGCAAGTGTCTCATCTTGACCACAAGTGTTGCAAGTGTCACAAACATCATACTGCCATATTGCCTATGTTGTTCCCCTAACGACATCATAATGACACTTAAGACACCTCAAAGGCTTGTTTCGAAGAAGAGAAATCACTTGACAGGGAGTAAAAACCTTTTCCCACTGAAAGAACCACTAAAAAATGGATTTTGGAGAGGAGCGCTCCCCTACCCACTGTCAAGGAGTGTTGGCGCTCCTTGAGCCTCTTTGGGGGATTTTTTGAGCACCCTGTGCACCCTTTTGGGTGAACGCTACCCTTTTCTGAGCAAGTTTTGGGTTTGTTGAGACAAATCAGGGAAGAATCCCTCAATTCCTTAAGGTGGTTGGATTCCAATAGATGGTCAAAGCATGATATCAGGGAAGATCTTCAACTGATGGAGAGGAATCCTCAACTTATCCCAAAGATCTCTCAAGTGGTTGAGCCTCTCCAAGGTTATATAAGGAGGCCTTCTCATGGTGAAAGAGGAGATGGAGATTGAGAATTACATCAAACTTATGATCTCATGAGTGAGATGTCATCAAAGAAATCAATGGATATTACTTGAGCAAAGGAGTTGGACAAGGAGAACTGGAAGAAGCTATTGCACCTTCATCAAAGGATTGTAAGTAATTTTAATTGTTCTCATTAATAATCAATGCTTGGCCTGTTTCTTTCAAACTTATGATTGTTTCATATGATTTTGTCTGTAGTAGATGGATCTATATTTGAGCTAATCTCAGTAGAGTAGGAAGTCCATTGTATCTTTGTTTGTTCTACAAGATCTATTAGGGAGCTCAGGATCGAAGCTCATCCAGGACTTTGCAAGGACAAACGTCGATAATAAGGTAAATATATTTCTCCTCCTCTTTCATTTATTAGCTTGATTAGATCTAAAAGGAAGTCAGTGTCCATGTTAATAAATTTTCTGTCTTGTCCTTAGGAGTCTAGATACCAAGAGGGAATCCACTTGTTCGTAGGGGGATTCACCTACCACAGAAATTGGAGGCTTGACTGGGGAGGAGCTCTGATTTTTGTTTCCTTTCCTAGATCTTGTTTTGGCCCTTTGCCCACTCACTTGAACTTCTCCATATTGTCTTTTTTATTCTTATATTTGTTTGATTGCCTCTTTATGTCATCATGATCACCCTGATTGACTGAATTTCTATGATTTTTTGAGTTTCTGGGAAATTTTCCAAGTTTTTGGAGCACAACGCTCCCCCCCTGTTGTTGTCAGAACACTAGTACTCCCCTTTAGCCTTACACAGAACCCTGGAACACTCTAGTTCCCCTTACACCAGAGTGCTACCCAATTTTTATGAGAAATTCTCCAGAATTTTCATCTTCTGAAGCTATTTCTTGGTTTTGGCATTTTCTCAGCGTCTCATACTCTTAGTCCATCTTGGTATTGGCCTTCAAAACCCTATTTTCTAAGGATTGATCCTCTTTTGTTTGGGAATTTGACATTTTTTTTCCTTGCCTTCAAGTCACTCTTTGTCTTTGCTAACCTAAAGTTAACTTGTTGTTTTCTTCTCCTTTACCTAACTGAGTGGAAAATTTTGTGAGGAAATCCAAAGGTCTGTGAACCTTTCCATCTGATATTTGAGGTCAGTTTTCCAACATTTATCTTTTGTTTGAGGTTTTTTTGGTTCTTATTTACAAATTTTGTTATCTTTGTCCTTGTTTATTCACAACGAGAGTGTATTTTTTTGTTTGTGTGAGGTTTGCTTCTGTTTATTTAATCCTGAAGTCTGATTGACATTTAGAAGTTTTACATCTGATTATCATTCACATATAAGAAAAAGGACATATTTTAGTGATTGGTTTGGATATTAGAAGGCATTTCTGAATTTTTTTAGCATTACATTGGATTTGAGTGAGAAACAAAGTGATTGAGGACATTGCATATTAGTGTTTGATAGTGAAAACAACTCTTTCTCTTTCCCTTAAATAGGCATTCATTGAAAGAAAGGGATGCTTATCATTTTCTTGAGAATTTTTGGGAATTGAGTCATCATACCATCAATTTCATTGTCATACATCCTTTGAGTAAAGAACAGTTGTAAAATCAACGCTAATTAAAAATTATCTAGAGAATTTTTTTTTTTTGGATCTTCCACCAACATTAGACTAGGATTATCACTTTGGATTAGGTTGTGAGTACAACTCTCCAAATTTTTCAAAATGAACATTAGCATCCTTAGATAGGGAGAGTCAAATCCAATTGTCATATAGGCTTTCTGGGATTGAAGATTGTCAGAATGGTCTGGATACGTTAAAATAAAAGATGGTCACCATGCTAATACTAGTATTTCTAGACTGGGAGAAGACATTCCATGTACATGTAGATGCATTAGCCATATCACTTGGAGATACTTTAGCACAGCCAGGAGCCAGATATTTAGATAAAACTATAGCATTTTCAAGAAGAAAACTATTAGAATCAGAGAAAAACTATAACACTACAGAGAGGGAAGGCCTAGCTATGGTCTACGCAGTGCAGAAGTTCAGACATTACTTATTAGGAAAACATTTTAAGATGTTCACAAATCACTCAGTCATTAAATACCTAGTCAACAAGCCAGTGTTGGGGGGGAGAATCTGTCGATGGTTACTACTTTTTCAAGAGTTTGATTTTGAAGCAATAGTCAAGCCAGAAAATTTGAAAGCAGGACCTGACCACCTATCAAGGGTCACAAATGGAGAAGAAACTACAAATTTAGAGGATAACTTTCATGACGCACAATTATTTTCAGTCTAGATTGCTGGCAAATACTTTGCAGATATCATTTTGTACTTAGGTACAGGTACTGTGCCACATGAATATAACATTGCGTAGAAGAAAAACCTGGTAGTCTGGGCTGTAGACTATCAGCTGATCACATGACACTTATACAAAATGGGAGCAAATAGCATAATGCGAAGATATGTGCTAGAACATGAAATACCAAGGGTTTTAGAAGAAGCCCATGAGGGAATAGTAGGAGGACATTATGCAGGCAAAGCTACTGCATAGAAGTTATTGTGCACAGGGCTATGGTAGCCAACCATTCACATATACTCGAAAGAGTACTTCCAGAGATGTGATGTCTGTCAAAGGGTTGGTAAACCCAACAAAAGGGACGAGATGCCATTGCAACCACAGGTAACATTGTAGGTATTTGAAAAATGGAAAATAGACTTTGTTGGACCAATTAACCCACCAGAAAAGAGGATTCAGAAGAGGGTTCAATTATCACCATGACAAAATACCTGACAAAATGGGCAGAAGCAAAACCAGTGAAAGATTGCAATGCAAAAATAGTAGCACACTTTCTATTTGAAAAAGTAATCACGAGATTT
>JASDQU010207591.1:7491-22981 GCA_032191745.1 Picea mariana
ATAAGATTACAAAACTAAAACTTTGTCTCATTTCTATTGATGATTCATCTTTGATCCTTTTGTTTCCGTTGTTTTATCTGCAACTCATAGGGATAACTAAGGATATGATTTCTCTAGGACCTCCAGTTGTAGACATGGAGTATCGAGAGAGAGCTTGACTAGTAATGTCCACTTGCACATATAGAGATCCACCTCACCACCACAGCTCCAGGTTCGTCACGACGGTTTCCACCACATATGCTAGCCTCCGAAAGACATTATTTATTTCTCCATGAGGTACACGTCAGGTCTTATGGTGAGTTTCATTTCAATATTTGAGGCATTTGAATTTTTTGCATCTATTACTTGTTTTGATTATGTGACATTTGCTTGGACATTATGCTCTTTGCCCTATTTCACTTTGGTGGTTGACATTGCTCGCTAGTAATTAGGTCACCCTTAGGGATAGGGTTTCTACTGGGAGTTCCTTTTGACAATCCATCATTCCATTCCCGACCATACTTTTAACATTCCACACTTCATCCCCTCATCTCCTCACCTTTTTGGATTTTCGGGTGTATTGAACCAAGAAGTGGTTGTCCCTCATTTCATGGGAATAAGGGGTTGAAGGCCTAGAGGGGAAATAGCTAGAAAAATATAAAATCCTACTTATGAACCTTCCATATTCTCTCCAAAATAGGTCTTGAGAGCAATGAAATGTTTCTCCTAAAAAATCAAAGACCTGCAAAATAAAATTAACATTATATAAATGTCCCCACTTGTTAAGGTGTGTACATTTATGTAATGTCCATTTCTTTCCTTGCATATGGAAATATGTTTACCTATAGATACAAGTGGCCTTGTGGTACTTCCTCCAAAGCTAATCGATTAACCAATATGGAGTACCTAATTTTTTTTATTTCTAATTAATTAATGACATTAAATGGGTTTGGAAAAAAGATGCATTGAAAACAAAGGTGTGATACACCCTCTTCAAAGGCACCCATAAATGAGATACTACATCCCCTTGTATGTCATGAACCCCATGCCCAAAAGTCTTACCCTCATCCATGAAACCTCATTCACATGAATTAGAAGGAGGCCCTCTCGAGAAACACCCAAAAACTTCAAGTACGATTCACCCAATAGGTCATTTTGTCAACCCTCCAATACCTAAACTTGGCAAATTGCATAGGCTCTTTGAGCATTGGTTTCTTTTGATGAGGTAGTTTGGATGTACATTCTTAGATGGATTTTTTATTTATTTCATTTACACAACATTATTCTTTGACTTAGAAGGAGGCCCTCTCAAGAAACACCCCTAATCTTCATGTATGATTCACCCAATAGGTCATTTTTTCAACCCTCACATACCTAAAATTGGAAAATTGTGTAGGGTCGAATACTACTCCTTTCTTTTCTATCCAACTCCTCCCAATATTCCTTTGTCATACTAGTAGGTTGTGTACTAGTAGTTTGTGTACTAATAGGTTTTGTACCAGTAGAATATGTTCTTGTAGATTGCATACCAGTGGGATCTGTACCAGGATCCACAATGATCCATTGTTCTTTGTCTACGAGAAGGTCCTTGATTCTATAAGAGCTTTCCATTCCTCTTTCTACACTCAAATAACCACTGCAAAATCTCCCATTGAACCCAGATTTATCATAGACTCAAGATAAACTTGATCTATCAAGACCGAGCTAAACCCTCAGCAACAAAGGTGTCCCCCTGAAGCCAAAACCAAGCTCTAATACCACATGTAAGTTTTAAACCTGTGACGTAAATAAACACATACATATTCTTAAGAAAAATAGAAATTAATCAATGGTTCATACACATAATACACAAAGATTTACGCTGGGAACCCTTAACCAGGAGAAAACCAACCTTCCTTGGTGTCGCACATTTCAACTCTTCATTGTATTAATTTCACCATTCACAACACAATAGATACAATATTTTAGGTATTTTGTAGCTACCAAAACCCTAAATTAATCCCAGATTAAGGTATTAGGGTTTTGGTAGCTACACAATACTTAAAATATTGTATATATTGTATTGTGAACGGTGAAATTAATACAATGAAGAGTTAAAAGGTGCGGCACCAAGGAAGGTTGGTTTTCTCCCAGTTAAGGGTTTCCAGCATAAATCTATGTGTACTGTGTGTATGAGCAATTGATTAATTTATGTTTTGGTTAAGAATCTATATGCATTTCTTTACTTCACAGGTTTAAAACTTACATGTGTTATCAGAGATTGTTTTTGGCTTCAGGGGTATGACTTTGTTGCTGAGGGTTTGGATTGATCTTGATAGATCAATTTTATCTTGGGTCTATGATAAACCTTGGTTCAGTGAGAGATTTTGCAGTGGTGATTTGAGTGTATAAAGAGGAATGGTGAGCTCTTCTAGAATCTAGATAGAGAAGTTCAACAGTAAACAATTTGAGCTATGGAAGCTCAAGATGGAGGACCTTCTTGTAGAAAAATAACAATGGATCGTTTTGGATCCTGGTACATAGCCTACTAGTACGCAGTCTACTGGAACACAGTATACTGGTACACAACCTACTAGTACACAAACTACTAGTACACAACCTACTCGTATGTCGAAGGAATATTGGGAGAAGTTGAATATAAGAGAAAGGAGTACTATTCAACTCTTCCTAGAATATTTGGTGTTGTTGAATGTCTCGGGAGAATATACATCCATGGAACTATGGGATAAATTAGGGAATTTGTATCAATCAAAGTCATTGGTAAAAAAGTTGTTTCTTCGAAAGAAGTTGTACCATCTTAGGATGGAATATGGATATTCTATGATAGAACATCTAAAGGTCTTTAATACTCTGGTAATTCAACTTGTCTCTGTTAATATTACGATTGCAGAAGAAGATAAATGCATTACTTTGTTATGCTCTTTTCTAGACTCTTGGGATAATATAGTTGTAGCAATTGGTAGTACCACTCAATCTACATTAAAGTATGAGGATGTAGTTGCATCCTTGTTATATGAAGAGATGAGGCGAAAAATCATGGATGGTCAGAGAACATATGCTTTATTTGTAATAGGTCATACCCAAGACAAGAATTCTGGTAATTCTTCGAGGGGAGATCTAAATCTACAGGTAGATCTAAGTCTCCAGGAAAATATTTGAGGAAATGTTGTAAGTGTGGTAAAACAAGGCATTATAAGAAATATTGCAAGTCTAACAAGGTTGATAAACCAAAGGCATCTAATAATACCTCTTCCACAGAGGATAAAAACTCCACTGAAAAAGGAGGTGATGTTTACCTGGCATCTATAGGTACACATGAAGATTTTGGTGTATCGTTGATCAAATTAGGTGTGCCATGTCATATGACTCCTCACATGGAGTGGTTTTGTGAATATAAAAAATACGATGGTTGTGATGTATTCCTAGGAGATGACTCGACAACCAAAATCATGGGACATGAAAGGTTTAAGTTGTTGATAAAATATGGAAGGATTATAACTCTTTGTGGGGTTATTCACATTCCAAAACTATCCAAGAGCCTAATATCTATAAGAAAGTTGGATGATACATGTGTGGATACTGTATTGGTAAAGGACACTTGCAAGATGGTAGGACAAGAAATGGTGTTGATGAGGGGAGTTTGGTGTGGAACTCTATACAAGTTGTTGGGCAGCACTTATACTAATGGGTGTAACAGTTATGTTGTACTTGAGGATATCAATAAAGAAGACAAGACCAATATTGTCCCTGGAAAGAAGACCATGCTATGGCATCAAATACTGGGCCATATTGGAGAAAAGGGCCTTCAAACACTACATGGTAAAGGTATGGTTGAAGGTATGTATAATTTCCCTATGGATTTTGATTTTTCTGAACATTGCATATACGGTAAACAAAATCGAGTAAGATTCCCATCTGGTGCTACAAGAGCAAAGGGGATCTCAAAGTTGATACACAATGATGTGTTTGGACTTGTTCTTGTTCCATCACTAGGTAAATCTGTGTATTATGTTTCATTCATAGATGATTTCTCAAGGAACACATGGATTTATTTTCTTAGAAATAAATCTAAGGTATTTGATAAATTTAAAGAGTTTAAGGCTCTATTAGAAAATTAGATAGAGAAGAAAATAAAGGTATTGAGGATAGATAATGGTGGATAATTCTGCAGAAATGAATTTGAAGAATTATGTAAGAAGTGTGGTATAGCAAGGCAGAAGACTACTCCATACACACCTCAGCAAAATGGAATTTCAGAAAGGATGAACAGGACACTGATGTAAAAATAAAGTAGCATGCTAAGTGGTGTCGAGTTAGGACAAGAATTTTGGGCAGAGGCAGTGGGTACAACATGTTACATGGTAAATCGATCACCCTCATCAACATTGGATGATAAAACTCCACACGAGGTATGGACTGGTAAGAAACCCTCTCTTGAATATCTCAGAGTGTTTGGTTTTGATGATTATGTACATGTTCCAAAGGAAAATAGGAGTACGCTGGATAATAAAGCTGAAAAGTGTATCTTTATGGGTTATAAAGATCATGTGAAAGGTTATAAGCTTTGGAACCCAGAAACTAAGAAGACTGTTTACACTCGGGATGTTGTTTTTAGAGAGGTTAAAGATGTTCCCAAACAAGAATTCCTACCAAGGAAAGAAGAACCTGAGAAAATAGAGTTTGAGTTGGATGATGGAAAATATGAGTCAACTGAAGAAGATGAAGCAGAAGAAGAAGAACCTCATATCCAAATATTGAGGAGATCAATGAGATAAATAAGGAAACCAAAAAGGTACATCGAACTTGATTTCCGTTCTAATTTTTCTTTATGTATTACTAATGATGATCCCAAAACTATCAAGGAACGAGTGAATATAATGGATAGTAAACTCTGGAAGAAGGCCATGGTTGAAGAAATGGATGCCTTGGATAAGAATGAGGCATGGGATCTAGTTGAGTTGTCAGCTGGAAGAAAATATGTTGGTAGCAAATGGTTGTTTAAGAAGAATTTTAATGCAGAAGGGAAAGTGGAGAAATACAAAGCTCGGTTAGTAGAAAAAGTTTATTCCCAGGTAGAGGGAATTGACTTTGGTGATATTTCTTCTCTTGTTGCCAAGTTAACTTATAATAGATTTCTTTTATCTATTGTTGTTGCTTTTGATCTTGAAGTGGAACAGATGGATGTGAAGAAAACATTCCTACACGGGGATATGGAAGAAGAAATCTACATGAAGAAGCCAGAAGGATTTATACTGAAGGGTAATAAATATTTGTTTTGTAAGCTAAAGAAGTCACTATATGGTCTAAAGCAATCACCTAGGATGTGGTACCAAAATTTTGACACATATATCCTTGGATTGGGATTTGTGAGAAGCAGGGTTGATCAATGTGTATATTCCAAGCAGGTTGGTAATCACTTCATTTATGTAGTGTTTTATGTTGATGACATGTTGCTGGTAGGAAATAACATGGATGTTATCAAGGAGGCGAAATCGCACCTATCCTCCAAATTTGACATGAAGGATCTCGGTGTTGCTAACTTGATTCTGGTAATGGAGAATAAAAAAGATCATGCAAATAGGAAACTCTGGTTGAATCAGAGAAAATATTTTGAGATGATATTGCATAGGTTTAATATGAATTGGACAGTAGTAAAGAGGGTCTGCAGGTATTTGCGTGGCACTACCTGTTATGGATTGTGCTACCGAGGAAGACCATGATTGGACATAGTGTTGGGCATACATGGGTTTGTTGATGCAGGCTGGGTTGGAGATCTAGATCGTAGAAGATCTACAACTAGGTATGTGTTTAACCTATTTGTAGGAGCGATCAGTTGGATGAGAAAAATACAGGTTGTAGTGGAACTCTCAACTACAGAAGTTGAATACATGGTAGCCATTCATGTAAGCAAGGAAGCGGTATGGTTACAGATATTGTGTTCATGTATTGGTTTGGTACAACAAGTAGTGAGATTAGATTGTGATAGTCAGAGTGAAGTATTCCTAGAAAAGAACCCTACTTATCATTCGAAGAAAAAGCATATTGATGTTCAGTATCACTTTGTGAAAGACATGGTTGAAGAAAAGAAGGTGTTGCTAGAAAAGGTTGACACTTTGAAGAATGTTGCAGATTCATTGACAAAGTCTATGAGAACAGAGAAGTTTTCCTAGTGTAGAGTAACAATGGTAATCACTTCCCTGGATTGCTGACTATGTAATTTTGTGAACCCTTGTATGCAAAGAAAACAAGTGGGAGATTTTTGGGTATGCCTTATGTTCTTTGCATGTGTGTCTGTCGGCGTGTCATATTCGACAACTGTGTCTGTGGATTTTGCTATTTTTAGCAGTTTTCTAAAATAATCTTGGATTAAGAGATTAGGGTTTTGGTAACTATGAAATACCTAAAATATTGTATATATTGTATTGTGAATGGTGAAATTAATACAATGCATAGTTGAAAGGTGCGACACCAAGGAAGGTTGGTTTTCTCCCGATTAAGGTTTTCCAACGTAAATCTTTGTGTATTGTGTGTATGAGCCATTGATTAATTTATGTTTTTCTTAAGAATCTGTATGCATTGTTTTACTTAATAGGTTTAAAACTTACACTTAGAAGGAGGCCCTCTCGGGAAACACCCCTAAACTTTATGTATGATTCACCCAATAGGTCATTTTTTCAACCCTCCCATACCTAAACTTGGTAAATTGCATAGGGCCTTTGAGTATTGGTTTCTTTTGATGAGGTAGTTTGGATGTACATGCATAGATGGATATTTTATTGATTTCATTTACTCATAATGATTCTTTGACTAGAGATCATTGGATGGTGTATCCATTTGTTTTTGCAGGACCCAACTAGTGGAACGTTTTGGAGGAACAATCCTAGCTTGAGCTTCCATGGGGCTTGAAGCCCACAGGTTGGATTCCAAGGGCCAACATGTTGGATCACAAAGACATGCCTTTGGAGGATAATAGGACATCATGGAGGAACTAACCTAGCCCCTACCACCCAAACATTCTTCCTAAGAAGGCCAAAACATCGCTCTTGGGGGCTTGACGTCATGGTAGGGCTAGGGTTTGGTGGTGGTTGAGTACACTTGGCACATTTTGAAGGAAGGAAGACATGGATTGTTGAGGAGAGGATTGTATTGAATAAATGTGGCCTTTGGAGGCCTCGCACACTCCTATCCTACTCCAATGACTTGTAAAAGTGCCAAAACATCACCCTAGAAGGGTGAGGTCTTACTTTAGGGTTTTACTTATGTGCAAAATATGAATTAAAAAGTATTATTTTGTGTAAAGGGGAAAGATAGGGATGTTGACCCCTTTTCTAGTGGATAAACCTAAATTATGTGGACAAACAATGTTTAGAACATTTTGTATAAATAGAGATCATTTGTATCTCATTATAATATAACTCTCCCATTGTGAGAAGTACTTGGCTGAAATTTTCGCTATGCTTGAGGATCCTTGGTGTTTATCTCTTGTGAAAATTAACTTTGGTCTTATCTCTTGGATATTGGATGAATTGAAGTGACATGCACCCCTTGAAGTCTTATGTTCTTGCTTTGGATGGTCATTCACTTGGTGAAACTAGGGTTTCATATCTCTCTTTCTTGGAATTGGTAAGGAAAATATGCATTTGCTAGTAGTTTATTCCTTATTCTTGGTTTTTGTTGGTTGAAACCCTAGGAGGAGTATGTTGTATATGCCCTCCATTAATATTCATCTCATTTTCTAAGTTTATAAATTATTCTTGGACAAGGGTTTCTAGGAGAAATACGAGTGTGTATACCCTCCTAGATTTTACCCTAGTTTGATTAGGATACCGTAGGGAGTAAGAGTATTTACACTCCTAGGGATATTTTTGATCCAAATTGTGTTTAAAGACTCCATTCGGCCAAATACTAAATTCACTTATCTGATTTTTTCATTCGAGATATTAAATACTTGCCTCGATAAACATGAAAAATCATTGTTTTGAGATTATCTAACTTGGAATCAATTCTATGCTTTATGTGCTTGATTTAGCCACTAGAGAATGTCAATTTGATCAGTATTTCTTGATGCTGTTAAAAAATTTCATCTACAGCCATTAGGGCTATAGAAACCCTAACTCTCTTTTATTTATATCTCACTACTCAATCATTGAAAGTTTATAAATGTTTGCCACATTAATATACTAAGGCTAGCAAACTTTTTGGGTGGATTGTTGGCAAGTTTTGAAGGCTGATTTATTTGCTGTAGTAAATTGTTTGTTACAGCCATACGACTTAGAATTATTTCTGAAAATTTTTTTTACAACAGCCTTGCATTTTTGCTAAAGTTTCATGTGTTGGAAGATTGGTTGTTGTCATTGATGTCAACCCTAGTCATGGATTTTGGACCACAAGATTGACGAAGGTATTTGGACATCAAGGAAAATGCACATAAAGATACAAAACCCATGGATGTATAGTATACATCATGTTATTTACCATGGTATGTGGCACGTCAAGTGGATCCTCATGGTTGAGGAGAAATGAATTTTTGAAGATGACAAAGTGAATTGAAGAAGGAAGTACATGTAGGCCCTGAAGATGATTAAAGAAAATAATTACAAAATAAGAAAGTGTCAGGTCAGCCCTAATGTTAAAATAAGGTGACATAAATGGTATAAATAAATATCATTATACATTCATTTAATACACAAGTTGAATTTCAGAGGAAATCAGAAGTAAAGAAGGCCAAATTTCAAGGGAGGATGAAGTCTTTTGGTGATGTGTTCTAAGGTATGTTATTTTCAGGTCATCTTACCATTTTTTCTATAAATTTTTTTCTAGAATGATTCAGATGGTGAAATTGCTATGGTATTGAGAAGACATATCAAGGTACCTATGGTAAAACATGAATCTCTTGATTTTCTATAATTATGGAGATACACTCTGTGGAAGATAGGTTTTGTGACCAATAATGAAGCTAGTCAATAAACAGGTGTTCTGGGTAAAACAATCATAACGTCTTCATAGTGAATCCAAATAAATTGGGACAAATTTAACTGGAAAGAATACAGACTATAGTTTCTTGTGTGCTGGTTTTGGAATCGGATGTTGAATATTGAGTGTGGGGCATTCTGTGCAATTTCACTCTCCTGAATAGACCAGAATTGAATAAAGTCTACCATTCTTTCTATAAATTATTTTTGGGGAGGATTCAAGGAGTGAAAATTGGAGATGTTTTAGAGAATACATTGAGTAATATTATCTATAGGATCAGATTACTCCAAGAATTGAAGAAATGCAGAAATTGAAGAAGTCTTAGGAAGAATTATCAGGTTCTATGTGATGATTGGTTGATGGTGATGATTTAATGTAAAGTTGTATTATCTCTCATATATTCTTGGGTGGAAGGAAGGGGTAAGGATGGAGAGTTAAATACTCTCTTGATATTGGAGGATTGTATCTTCCTCTCAGAGGTTTATCCCTCCCTGTACATTTGGATGCTGTAGCTACCTTTGGAAGTCATTACTTCCCTTGAACAATAACTATTGATTATTTCTCATATATTATGCATGGTGTATTGTGGTGTATTGGTGTAACTCTTATTCTATTATTCATTGCTCATTGGATATAGTTGAATGGTTTAAGTATAAGTTGAAAAAGGTTTGAAATTGTACTTGATACTGATTCACCCCCCTCTCAGTATAAACATCATGCTACCTTCTTGAGCTAAACTAGTCATTTTCTATCTTGTCTCTTGTACTTTTCACTAAGATTAAAGCAAATTTACTTTGCAGATATTACTATATTTTTTTTCTAATATATACTTTTGTTTACTACTGCAATTAGGGAAAACAAGCTTAAATTTCTTGTTCGCATAGCATTATACGCATATGCTTGGCTTGTTCTTGTGTCTCGGGTAAGTACATCACTCTTTGCAGGTACTCTTATTTCTTAGAAACTTTTGGCTACCACCAAGACTCTTTCTCAAACCCTTACGTGATTAGTATGTTGACCTATAGGGGATACACTTCCATATTAACACTTTCCATTTCATTCCCCCCTAGGGTCACCGAGATTCCCCCTTTGTGGTGATTTTCATCATCACTAAGGTGATGAGAATACCTGCCTAAGGTGACAGTGGGTAGGTGTTCTCTAAGTTGTCTCTATTTGGTATTTGGTTCGGGCTTTTTCCAAACTACAAATTATGTGATAACATTTTGGCATTGTTGTCAGGGAGGATTTTGAATCCTCTTCCAAACCCTAATGACACTTTGTCAATATACCCTAAATCATTTTCTCTATCTTTCCTGCAGACTCCACCTAAAGGATGTTCCTATTCCACCATTGATAAGCTTGTCCTAAAGCTTATCTGGTGACTCCACCTTCCAAGAACCCACCTTTTCCTTTCTACCATTTGATCTCATCCAAGAACTTATTGAATTTCTTACCCAAGTAATGGAAAGATGTCTCCATGGATATTTCACGAGGAATACAAAGCATTAAATGTTCAGTCTATTAATTGGTATCCAAACAAATGCCCGATGAAACAATTGATTCATGTCCCTTATTTTGATGGTGATCCATCCTCAGTTTGTTCACATGTCACCGAGTTCATTAAATTCATCATACATTGCAACATAGAACAAGAAGATGTGATTATACAATAGTTTCTCTTATCTCTTGAAGAAATGCAAAGAGATTGGATCAGATATTATTTTATCCCCAAAAGTATTTCTTCCTCAATAATCCTGATATGATACTTCCTCAAGTGTCGGGGCCATAAAAATATTGAAGATACTATTCAATAACTTCAGTACATTCTCTAGGGATGCTCGTTTCTTTCAGAATTTATTGAAGGTTTGAAAGAAACACTTCCTCCAAAATCTTATGAAAGCACATTTGAAGAAGAAGATACTGAGGATGATAGTAATGAAATTTTTTTTGAGTGCCTCAATGTTGGTTTACAACTCATCCTCAGTCGGGTCAAGATCTATTATGAGGTGGACTATATCACACTAGGATCCTCAACATGTGATCTAGCCCTCAAGATCCACCCTCCTTACTCCTATACAGCTCAACATCTTACAAAAAGGTATCATATTACAGTAGTGTTTATCCAAAATTCCTTAGAAGATCTCTCTATATCCACTCTATATAATCTCTCTAAAGAATCCCTAAGAATCTCTATGTATATGTTTCAATCTCATCATCCATTAAAATGTATTACAAAACCCTAACCCTCACGTCATTAGTTATTCCATGCATGCACGCGTACTGCTCTTCCTTCTAGCTGTCACATTCCTTGTGCATGCCTTCCTTCCAAAAATAACCTTTCTTTCTACTTTGTCCCGCTTCCAACAACCCCCCAACATTGAAATGTGGCTCGTCCCAAGCCACCTAACCCCTCTATGCTTTGTCAATATTCTTTGTGATCGCTTGGAACTTCTCCATGAGCTATGTTTCTTGTGTTTGGCTTTGCACGGTCTTCTCCTTGAGTGCATCCAATATCTGCACTACAATCGCGTTGCTGACCATCTTTGCACATTCTGCCTAGGTTTGTGCCATGTATGTTTTGGCTTCCTCTGCTTGTGCAATGACTTCTGCTACTCTCTCCTGGAGCGGTTTCATTTGAGCCTGGCACTACTTTTTTTGTGTCTAAAGGATTATGAGTTCTGCGTGAAATTTCTTTATGTCTTGCACCCATTTGATACGCTCTTTGATCGACATTGTATTCTACCTCTGCTTGAGGTCATGGATAGTTGTACTTATCCTTTCTCCTTCCTGGTCCCACTACTGGACCTGCTGATCCTCTTCCAGCTTCATCCAAAGTTGCGCTGCTTTCTCAAACAAGTCATTTTCCGCGTGGAATTTTCATTCTATCTCTTGTATATGCTTTGTTTCCTCCTCTTTCCTTTTCTCCCTCACCACTGATGGAGTGGTAGGTGTGAGCTGCTCCTAAATATTATAGATCTCCTGTTGGTATTGATTGATTTTCTACACAATCTGATCAATCTTCACTGTCACTGTGATTTCGGCCATCTGCACATTCTTTGGAATCTTATCGTAGGCTATGACCACTTTTTGTTCCAGTACCTTCACATTTTCCCTCTCATCTTTGGTCTCAAGCTTGGCCGGCTCGAATACTAATTCCATCTCATCTCAGTTATCCTTTACCTGCTACAATTCTGCTTTATTTGTACGTGCATGAGACTATACCTCCTGTGTAACACTAAATTGAAGCTTATATAGTGCCTTGGTTGTTATCTGAGACAATACCAACTATAGTTGAGCCAAGAAATTTAGGGTTGTCTACCCCATGATTTCATCCATGAACAACATGCTAGGTGTGAAGTGAAATGTTGAGCTCGGTTGTGCTTTTGTCTGGATTGTATACTTCTCACTTTATCCTAGTTCTCCTCCTATCCATGATGATGATGGCCCTATTTCCATGATTTTTCCAGCTACCCGTGCTTCCTCGATCTACCTAAAGAGTTGTAGCATGTATGCTAGATCTTCTTCAATTATGTCCCTTTGTTTTGCAACATTCTTAAAATCCTCAAATGTGTGATCCTGGACCACTTGGGCCACCATTTTTGCATCATCCTCTGTGATTGTGTATTCTAGAGGCATTCTATGTGCCTTCCTCTTCTTGCACACACCCCCCGTTTGGGTGGTTGACCACTTATTTTGGCATGGATCTTGTGGAGGAGCACTTGATGTAGTCCCCTATGCTGCCTTGACTTGTTTCTACTATACTTGGGGCAACTGTGTGTGTATTCTTCTTCCCCGTCTGGACTCTTGCCTTGGATGTTCCCCCTTTCTTCTGTTGTGGCTTGTTTTGGCCTGTCCTTGGTTTATTGGGAACTATTACTTCCTCGAGCTATGTCCGTTCCTTCCCTACATCCTCAACATGTGTGTGCTCCTTTATTGTCTCCTCCTCCTCCATCTCTGTGGGTATTTCCTGAGTGTGTGCACTTCTTCTCCTTTCGGTGCACTGTTCTTTTGTTGGTACCTTTTGATATGATGTATATCCTTTACTATATATATATTTGCGACTGCACAGTGTCTTTCAAGTTGCGGGTGGTCTACTATCCTTATACAGATTCAGTCGGTTCCCATTGATCATCCCTCTGAGTTATGTGCCTCCTAAGTCCTTCAATTGTACAACTCCCCCATCCATGATAGGTTTTAATTCATATGGTCCTAACCAGTGCATTATGAGTTTTCCTGGATGGTGAATGGATTTATTGTTATACATCAACACTAAGTCTCCTTCCTTGAAATGTTTCTTCTTGATATGTCTGTCATGCCAAGATTTGTCCCTTGCTTGCTGAACCTGTTGGTGGAACCCTGTGAGGATCCTATGTTCCTCCATGATCATCAATTGATTCATCATGTCCTGTACTGCACCTCATTCTGTCATGTTCATAATTTTTGTTATGCGCAAACAAGGTAAAAAAATTCTAATGGCACCACTACTTCTTGTCCATATACCAATATGAATGGTGTGTGTCATGTCAACTTCTTGCATGTGGTCCTATATTCCAACAATAATGTTTCTATTTTTAGGTCCCAATCATCCCTATTAACATTACAGATCTTCGTCAGTGCATTTTCAAGGATTTTGTTAAAGGCTTATGATGTTCCATTCGCCTGTGGATGATATGGTGTACTATTTTGATGATGGACTTCAAACTCCTCAATTATTACCTTAATAGTGTTGTTAATAAAGTGAGTTATTTGGTCACTCATCAAAATCCTTGGGCAACCAAATCTAGTGATCACTTGCTCAAATAGAAAGTGGGTTGTTGTTTCTTCACTGCGATATTTGACTGGTGTTTCTTCTGCCCATATTTTCAAGTATTTTTTCACGGTGATAATGTACCTTGCTCCTGTCCTCTTTGTTAATGGGCTAATTGGTCCCACAAAATCTATTGCCCATTTTTCTAATACCTGCAACATCACCTGTGGTCGCAATGGCATCTCTTCCTTTCTATTAGGTTTACCAACTCTCTGACATACATCACATCTCTAGAAGTACTCTTTCGAGTCTCTGTGAATGGTCAACCACCATAGTCATGCACGCAATACCTTATGCATTGTAGCTTTACCTGCTTAACATCCTCCTACTATTCCTTCATGGGCTTCTGCTAAAATCCTTGGCATTTCATGTTCTAGCACATATCTTCACAAGATGCTATCTACGCCCATTTTGTATAAGTTTCCCACAATCAACTAATAGTCAGTAGCCCAGACTATCAGGTTTTTCTTCTGTTCGGTGTTGTATTCTCATGGCGTAGTACCTGTACTCAAGTACTGGATGATTTATGCAAAGTATTCATTGGCGATCTGAACTGAAAATAACTATGCGTCTGGAAAGTTTTCCTCTAAAATTGTAGATTCCTATCCATTCATGACCCTTGATAGGTGGTCAAGTCCTGTGTTCAGGTTCCCTGTCTTGACTATTACTTCAAAATCAAATTCTTGAAATAGTAGTAACCATCGACAGATTCTCCCCCCCAACACTGGCTTGTTGACTAGGTACTTTAGGGTTGAATGATCTATGAACATAGTAAAATTCTTTCCCAGTAAGTAATGTTTGAACTTCTGCAATGCGTAGACCATAGCTAGGCCTTCCCTCTCTGTAGTGTTGTATTTTTTCTCTGATTCTGACAATGTTTTACTTGCAAATGCTATCAAATGATCCAATTCTCCTACTCCTAATTGTGCCAAAATATCTCCAAGTGTTATGGATGATGCATCAACATGTACGTGGAATGTATTCTCCCAGTCTAGAAATACTAGTATCAATGAGGTGACCATTTTTCCTTTCAGCGTATCCACACTGTGTTGACAATCCTCATTCCAATGAAACTTTCTATATTTCCTTAATAGTTTCTCCATTGGAGCGATGATATGCACGTATCCTTTTATAAATTTTATGTAGTATCACATGTGTCCCAATGTTTCTTTTAGTTGACGAACTGTTTTTGGTGGTGGTAGGTTAACAATTACTGCAATTTTTGCAGGATCTACTAGTAAACCTTACTTGCATACTATATGGCCCAATAGTATCCCAAATGGTGTTCCAAAGATGCACTTTTTGAGGTTTAAGGATATATGGCACTGCCTACATCTTTCTAAAATCAACCGCAACACCTCTACATGGTATTTCAATAAACTATAGACTGCCCAATCATCCAAGTATACCTCTAGAAATTGGTGCATAAATTCCTTAAATGCAACTATGACTACTCTGGAAAATATTGATGGTGCATTCTTTAATCCAAATGACATGACCATGTATTGGTAGGATCCCCGTTCCAAAGAAAAAGTGGTCTTGTATCTATCTTCCGGTGCTATCTTGATCTGATGGTATTCTAAAAATCTGTCGATGAATGAGTAAACTTTCTATCCTCCTACGTTCTCCAACACTTCATCTGTGAAGGGTGTAGGGAACGGGTCATGTAGGCATGCATCATTCAACCTCCTCAAGTCGATGCATGCCTACATGACCCGTTCCCTACACCCT
>JASDQU010207592.1:14972-32134 GCA_032191745.1 Picea mariana
ACCTAGCGACTCCATGATTCAAGGATCGATTGGTGACTCCATTGGTTCGATATGGAGAAAATCCTTGCTCGCAGGTTTTCTCCTTTTAATTTTTCTGCTATTCCTGGTTTTCCTAATGTTGTCCCCTCTCCGAATGAATGGGGCTATTATTTTCCCATATTTGGAAAGCGTGAAGATGACAATGCTGCTTGGCACCTCAGTGAGTTTCATGAACTCATGCATCAGTGGGAGATACATCATGAGGATGTATTACTGAAAATGTTCATGTTCTCGTTAGCAGGGGATGCTCGTAAATGGTATCATTCTTTACCCCCTGCTAGCATTTCTTCACTCAGTGAATTTCATGCAGCTTTTGTCGCCTATTACCGAGAGTTTTATCCCTCTGTGTTAGTTTGTCATAACTATAGTGAGGGATACCACAACTCTATACCGGATGAAGCTGTTTCAGACGTAGGCTGTGAGGATGATCCTGATGACCTGGATCAGAGCTCTATCCTTTCTCCTCCCCATTCGTCTGTAGTAGGGGGGGGGTTATGAGAGTGATGAATTTCCCAGGGAGGAGGATGGCACTCTGAGTGAACTAGTGGAGAAGATGATATTCCCCACTCCCCAGTGTGCAAAATTGGAATCTGAAGACAACGAAGAGGATTTTCCAGTCTTCAAGGCAGATGATCTAAGTAGCTCTTTTGAAGAGATTATTGAAGATTTCTTAGATGCGTTAGCATCTGCCCCTGATGACCCTGTTGTCTCAGATTTAAACGAAGAATCCATTGTGGAAGAGGATTGTTCTTTCTTCCTTCATGAGATTTCCCATGATGTATTTACATTTGGGATTGAAGAGACTGATCAGGAGACTGTTCCCTTTTTACAAGATGGGAGAGTGCACAAAGAGGAGGAGGAACCAGAGGAGCAGCTGAGCGTACATTTCTTCTTCTATCCAGAGCCAGTTAGCGAGCAACCACCACCCGAGATCAGTGAGCCTACGACAGTTGTCCACTCACATGTGCTTGTCAGAGATATTCAGCCACATCAGAACAACTGTGTAGCAGAGGAGGCTGTCTGTCGCCAATTTTCTGAAATTTGCCACTCATTCTATGATCCTATCAGTGAGTACATGGAGTGGCATGTCCTTTATGCCTTGGAGCTTCCCTATTCCATATCAACTTCAGCCAGTAAGGAGAAGTTGAAGAGTGTAGCCGTTTTGCTGTCACGGTTACACCATCTGCTGGTGATCATCGACAGAAAGAAAGAGCTTCCCTTCAAGAAGTTACTTGATTGGCTATGGTGGAAGTTTGCTTTCACCTAGCCCCATGTAAAGTGTTTTATTAGTTTAGGATTATATATAAACAAGCTCCTTTGAGCATGTATCTTTATTTTGTTTCTTTTATTTTTCGGCCTATATTTTCAGCAGCGGGATGTTTTGAGCCTAACTCTATAGCCCAACAGCAAGGCATTGAAACTGCAAAATGAGTCCTTAAAGCATCACAGGGATGACTCTATCCCCCATGGAGCCTAATGTTAGTAACATTTCTTGTCTGGGGCACAAGATTATTCAAGTCTACAAGTCGCAGGAGAAGCGCCCAAGCGCAGCACGAACAAATCTCGTTTCAAGCTTCCAAGCCAGTAAGCGAGCGAAATTATATTGACGACGGTCCAGATTCATCCATAGGAGTAGATCGGTGGCCGGTGGGAAATCACGGATAGCAGAGTTGCGCCAAAATTAGCGCAAATAGATCGCGCCCATATTGTATGCAGGGAAGAGTAGCAACTGTCCATCCAAAGAATGCATGGCGCGAGACCTAGTCACGTCGGCTTTTTGGCAGTCGCGAGTTCAAAGGGTGAAGGTTTTATGTCGTTGTACATCTCGAAACCCTGAACCCCGAAGCGTCGAAAGCGCCCAAACGCGGGCCTACAATATCAAGGAGCAGCTCCCTCATATCCCCGATGCACAAAGTGACGAGAGTGTCTAGGACCCGGGCCCATGACATCGTCGGGAGAGTTCAGAACCATCAGATCTAGAGGGACGCGTGGTGTCAGATTAAGCTGTCTCAGTGTTTCTCTCATCGTGATTTCAAGAAACAAGGATTAGCTCCTTCCCATTTGCGAACACCGAAAGTGCCTTGGGAATAAGCACAGGGTCACAACCCGTGGTCACTTGGGAAAGAAAAGATCTGTGCAAAAGGGGCCAAAGGTGTCGGTTTTTAGTCACAGAGAGGCCCGTCATGACCTCCAGTTGCCATCAGACCCGACCTCGATCCTGGTCTTCGCTTGGAGTAAATGAAGGCAAGAAGGGGTGGTTGAAACCTCTCCTCATTCTTTAAGTGTGAGGTATGGAGGGTCTGGCAAGCGGTCTGCTCGAGAGGGTCCTATGTACCCATTTTTCCAGAAAAGCCATACCGAGTTCTCAACTAGCCGGAGGAGGTCTGCACATGCTAACTCAACATTTACTGGCTCGGCTACTCCCCCTACAGAAGCCATGCGCAGTTAAGGTGACGTCTGACAAAAAAAATACCCGTACGAATGTGGCTGAAAGGACACCAAGCCTTGGATGACTGAGGAAACCTCTATTAGGCGATTTTCTCTGAGTATATAGACTCAGTCTTTGTATTTTTATAGGGGGATGGTTGAGCAAGGATCCTGATTGTAAAGTTTTGATGCAGCGCTAGTTGCTCTGGTTAATGTATAAGGCATTGGAGAGTTCTTACTTTATGGATGTCATCCTCTTTTCCATCTCTTTGTTTACTATGTTAGAATAGCTCGAAATTGGAGGATCCAGTCGAGTTGTAGCTGTGATAGGATGATGTAGGTTGGATCACTATAACAGTTGCATTGTTTCTAATCGGTTCCTGTGATTTCCTTAGTGCTGAACGACTTGGAATTGGAGGATCCAGTCGAGTCACCCCTTAGCTCTTTGAAACTCTGGACCAAGAGGATCTTGGCTTCTGCGTTTTTCTTCCTCAAGCTTCCGAAGGCCTGTTGCCCGAGGCAGTCTTGCTCACCCTTCTCACAAGTCTTCCATCTACCACCCTTTAATCAACATACTGACGGAAGTTGGATCAAGACCTCCCTTGCTTTCTACATACGAGACACTGGTTCCTGTGTCAATGCTGCTTTCCTGGGTCTCTTTCCATTCGACCACCCCGATTTATTAAATCGTGACATAAAAATTGATGGGCGTCGAGCTCTGCTCCTGCAAGAAATCCAGGAGTGACTTCCATCGCCAACATTTCTGGCGCCGTTGCCGGGGACGAAGTTGAAGATTTTCCCTAGGTAGAACGACATTGAGCCTCTGATTCTGAAGGTGCATCAGACATCAGAGCCCTTCAAGATTGCTACTGTGCACCTGGCGACTCCAATTTTTCCACATCACTGTTTCAGCTGTGGCTACTGTTAGCACACCTGAAAGTTGACCCTAAGGAGCTTTCTCGAGAAGGTTTTAGCAGCTGCTTTCTCAGCCTGAGAAGCTTCCTGGGGTAACAACAACATTAGTATCTGGCCTTTGATGGTGAAAAAGGACCAGACACATTCGAAGATACGCATCTTTCACCTGGCGACTCCATGATTCGAGGATCGATTGACGACTCCACTGGTTTGATATGGAGAAAATCCTTGCTCGCAGGTTTGCTCCTTTTAATTTTTGTGCTATTCCTAGTTTTCCTAATGTTGTCCCCTCTCCAAATGAATGGGGTGATTATTTTCCCATATTTGGAAAGCGTGAAGATGACAAACCTGCTCGACACCTCAATGAGTTTCATGAACTCATGCATCAGTGGGAGATACATCATGAGGATGTATTACTGAAAATGTTCATGTTCTCGTTAGCAGGGGATGCTCGTAAAATGGTATCATTCTTTACCCCCTGCTAGCATTTCTTCACTCAGTGAATTTCATGCAGATTTCGTCGCCTATTACCGAGAGTTTTATCCCTCTATGTTAGTTTGTCATAACTATAGTGAGGGATACCACAACTCTATACCGGATGAAGCTGTTTCAGACGTAGGCTGTGAGGATGATCCTGATGACCTGGATCAGAGCTCCATCCTTTCTCCTCCCCATTCGTCTATAGTAGGGGGGGGGTTATGAGAGTGATGAAGTTCCCAGGGAGGAGGATGGCGCTTTGAGTGAACTAGTGGAGCAGGGGATATTCCCCACTCCCCAGTGTGCAAAATTGGAATCTGAAGACAATGAAGAGGATTTTCCAGTCTTCGAGGCAGATGATCTAAGTAGCTCTTTTGAAGAGATTATTGAATATTTCTTGGATGCGTTAGCATCTGCCCCCGATGACCCTATTGTCTCAGATTTAAACAAAGAAGCCATTGTGGAAGAGGATTTTTCTTTCTTCCATCATGATATTTCCCATGATGTATTTACATTTGGGATTGAAGCAAAGGATCAGGAGACCGTTCCCTTTTTACAAGATGGGAGAGTGCACAAAGAGGAGGAGGAACCAGAGGAGAAACTGAGTGCACATTTCTTTTTCTATCCAGAACCAGTCAACGAGCAGCCACCACCCGAGATCAGTGAGCCTACGACAATTTTCCACTCACCTATGCTTGTCAGAGATATTCAGCCACATGAGAACAACTATGTAGCAGAGGAGGCTACCTGTCGCCAATTTTCTGAAATTTGCCACTCATTCTATGATCCTGTCAGTGAGTACATGGAGTGGCATGTCCTTTATGCCTTGGAGCCGCCCTATTCCATATCAACTTCAGCCATTAAGGAGAAGTTGAAGAGTGTAGCCATTCTGCTGTCATGGTTACACCATCTGCTGGTGATCATCGACAGAAAGAAAGAGCTTCCCTTTAGGAAGTTAATTGATTGGCTATGGTGGAAGTTTGCTTTCACCTAGCCCCATGTAAAGTGTTTTATTAGTTTAGGATTGTATATAAATAAGCTCCTTTGAGCATGTATCTTTATTTTGTTGCTTTTATTTTTCGGCCTGTATTTTCAACAACGGGATGTTTTGAGCCTGACTCCATAGCCGAACAGCAAGGCACTAAAAATGCAAAATGAGTCCTTATAGCATAACAGGGATGACTCTATCCCCCATGGAGCCTAATGTTAGTAACATTTATTGTCTGGGGCACAAGAGTATTCAAGTCTGCAAGTCGCAGGAGAAGTGCCTGAGTGCAGCACAGAAAAATCTTGTTTCAAGCTTCCAAGCCAGTAAGCGAGCGAAATTATATTGACGACGGTCCAGATTCATCCATAGGAGCAGATCGGCGGCTGACAGGAAATCGCGGATAGCAGAGTTGTGCCGAAATTAGCATAAATAGATCGTGCCCATATTGTATGTAGGGAAGAGTAGAAGCCGTCCATCCAAAGGACGCGTGGCGTGAGACCTAGTGGCGTCGACTTTTCGACAGTTGCGAGTTCAAGGGGTGAAGGTTTTATGTCATTGTACATCTCGAAACCCCGAACCCCAAAGTGCTGAAAGCACCCAAAGGTGGGCCCACAATATCAAGGAGTAGCTCCCTCATATCCCCGATGCACAAAGTGACGAGAGCGTCCAGGCCCTGGGCCCACGACATCGTTGGGAGAGTTCAGAACCGTCAGATCTAGAGGGACGCGTGGCGTCAGATTAATCCGTCTCGGCGTTTCACTCATCGCAATTTCAAGAAACAAGGATTATCTCCTTCCCATTTGTGAACGCCAAAAGTGCCTTGGGAATAAGCACATGGTCACAACCCGTGGTCACTTGGGAAAGAAAAGAGCTGTGCAAAAGGGGCCAAAGGCGTTGGGTTTCAGTCACAGAGAGGCCCGTCACGACCTCCAGTTGCCATCAGACCCGACCTCAATCCTGGTCTTTGCTTGGAGTAAATGAAGGCAAGAAGGGGTGGTTGAAACCTCTCCTCATTCTTTAAGTGTGAGGTATGGAGGGTCTGGAAAGCGGTCTGCTCGAGAGGGTCCTATGTACCCATTTTTCCAGAAAATCCATACCGAGTTCTCAACTAGCCAGAGGAGGTCTGCACATGCTAACTCGACATTTACTGGCTCAACTACTCCCCCTGCAGAAGCCATGCACAGTTAAGGTGACGTCTGACAAAAAAAAATACCTGTCCGAATGTGGCTGAAAGGACACCAAGCCTTGGATGACTGAGGACACCTCTGTTAGGTGATTTTCTCTAAGTATATAGACTCAGTCTTTGTATTTTTGTAGGGGGATGGTTGAGCAAGGCTCCCGATTGTAAAGTTTTGATGCAGCGCTGGTCGCTCTGGTTAATGTATAAGGCATTGGAGACTTCTTACTTTATGGATGTCAGCCTCTTTTCCATCTCTTTGTTTACTATGTTAGAACAGCTCGGAATTGGAGGATCCAGTCGAGTTGTAGCAGTTATAGGATGATGTAGGTTGGATCATTGTAATAGTTGCATTGTTTCTAATCGGTTCCTGTGATTTTCTGAGCGCTGAACGACTTGGAATTGGAGGATCCAATCGAGTCACCCCTCAGCTCCTTGAAACTCTGGACCAAGAGGATTCTGAGTTTTTCTTCCTCAAGCCTTCTGAAGCCCTGTTGCCTGAGGCAGTCTTGCTCACCCTTCTCACAAGTCTTCCATCTACCACCCTTTAATCAACATACTGACGGAAGTTGGATCAAGACCTCCCTTGCTTTCTACATACCAGACCCTGGTTCCTGTGTCAATGCTGCTTTCCTGGGTCTCTTTCCATTCGACCACCCCCATTTATTAAATCGTGACATAAAAACTGATGGGCATCAGGCTTTGCTCCTGCAAGCAATCCAGGAGTGACTTCCGTCGCCAGCAGATCTCAGCAAGGGGGCCATGCCAATAAAGTTTAKCTCTTAGCAATTGAGGAGAGGGTCATACCCATCTAGTATAGCTCTTGGAAGTGAGGAGGAGGGTCGTATCACATATCATCAACACATATGGGGATCAAAACAGGGTTGTAAYAATAATCAATGACTCATGGGAGATTCAAATGAGTCATCCCATCATCTATAACATGTGGAGGTTCTTAGAGGGAGCCACGCCCTTTTTATGTAGGTCRTGGGAACCTCTAAACGGGGTCGTATAATCCATTGTTGGTTGTATCTTTTATTGTTGGTGACTTACATGGTTATCTACAGTTGTGTGAGAATCAAAGAGCAGGGGCTATGCCATCCCCTTTGTTGTACGTGGGTTTGGTGAGGGTTATATATTAATAAATCATAAATCAGATTGATTTCGCTGGGATTTACCTCCTGTTATGATAGTTGTGTCATCTTCAATAACTTGTGGTCATTCAAAGGGGATCAATCCAATGCAAAATATTTTGTCCAACAATGAAGTTTCGCATGGGTTAGAATAACAGATAGATCCGAATTACAATAGTTGTGTTTCATTTTCTATCATGATAGTTTGATTGAGATCATCATCCTCTACATTTAATGTACTATTGTTTTGATAATAAATATAATAAAACCATTTTTGTATTCCAAGTCTATGATGGATCTGTGTAACATCGTTGAAAAGAAAGAGATCTGAAAAAAATAGAGACAAAAACATATCAGGGACTAAGAGGGTCTATTGTGGAATTTTCTTAAGAGCATATCTGAAGTTTTAAACCCAAAAATATATCAATAGTTGGTAAAAAGGGGACACTGTTTGAAAAAATATCTGAATCAAATGAGAAAAAACATATTAGCAATAAACCCAAAACATATTAGTAGCCCGAAAGGGATCTTATAGTGGTATCAGAGTTGTGCATCCTTCCAGTATGAGGGGAAATCAACTGAAGGGTATTTTCAGTTTGTTTTTGTTAAGATACCAACACTTATACCTGTCAATTTCAGCAGTGGTAACTTGGTATCAAGGTGCATTGAATGGCTTAATAAAGATGAAGACAGATCAAGAACTCATGGTAGAAATTTCTTAGGTATTTCAAGGACATTAGAAGAATCTAAAAACATTGTTAGAGAATCCCAAGTTGTTGGAGCCTCACCTATCAATTGCGAAGAAGGAAGAAGGGTTTAAATCTCAAGCAGTTGGTGACATGAATACATCACCTCCTGATGGAAGTTTCACAAAACCTTGGGATGAATTCTTGGAAGTGAATGCATCTATTCATGTTGAGGATGTGTGCAATGAGGTTGACAAAACAACAACCTTGTATACACCATTAGAGCTATCCTATAAGGTCGATAACACTGGTGCATATGATGGGCATGTTGATAGCACATATGATAAATATTTGGTGTTGGATGTTGATCTAATTTCTAGAGAATTATGCAAGAAGGATAACAAAGAGGAAGTTGATTTTTGGAAGCATGATTGTGAATACAAAGCATAAAATTTGTAGGAAGATGATAGTTCCCATGAGCCCCATCATTTCGCAGGGAAGTTGAACGTAAGTGAATATATGATTATTGCAACCATAAAACATTTTGAGGATACTCATAAGAATATGGAAAAGTGTTGTTGGAAGGAAGAGCCTCCAGGGAAACATAAGAATTTTGAAGGAGAAATTTCCCTTGCAAATTTTCAGGCACTCAAAGAAGCATTGGTGGTAATGAAATCTAATTACATACACCTAATTTTAGATAAATATCCTCTTCTCATGCTTGATGAGATTTATTTTGATGCACTAAAAGGGAAAGAAGAGGAAGTTGATAATATTACCCATGGGCTTAAGGTTACCAAGGATTCTTTGAAGAGCACTCAAATGGCCCTTCAAGAATGATAAATTTAGGTTGATGAGCTTTGTATGGAGTTGAGTTTGGCATATTCTTCATCATCCACAGTAGAAACTTAGTCATTTATGGCATCCATATCACATGAGGATGTTAGTGGTACTCATGATTTGAGGGAAGATCATCTTGTGATTGTAAAGCACGAGGAGAATTCAGATTTGCATGGGCTTAAAGAGAGGTATGCCTCATAATTTTTGATTATAAACATAGTTTGCATCATGGGGATCATGAGCCACCTCTTTTGGAGGGCCCATTGAATGCTCAAGTCATATCTATAGATGATATAGTTGAGCATATACCTTATAGACTAGGTAACAAGGAAGTGTATGTATCTACTGATTGTGGGAATGGGTATATTAAATATGTGGACACAACAAGCTCAGATCTAGGTTCAGATGACACTAATGGAGTGAATCCATAGGATAAGATTAAAAGGGAGCAGAATGATACAATGGATTTCCATGAAAAAGAATGATTTAGTGCATCCACAAGTGAAATATGCATAAGTATATATATTGGTGATGTAGATATTGTTATTGATAATCTGTGTGAGAAGGAGAGAGATTATTTTGAGGATGGTATGTTAGTTCATAACATTTTCCCATCATCTTTTCTTGAGGATTGCAGGGCAACAACTAATGGAAAAACTATCACCATTGTCATCACGTTTGCAAAGAAGCCTTACACAGATAATGAAGAATATGCTCTTCATGATCTAAGTTGTGAGACTCCTCCTAATGCATGTGATGGCAGTGGGGTAATATGGAATCCAAGTAACTATTCAAGTATTCCATTGGAACAAGCAGGTGAATTTCACCTTGATTGCATGGTGAGGTATTCTCATAAATTTTCTTTCAGCCCACATACGTATGATTTGACTATGTTTCTAATGACACATAAAGGTAGGTTAGATAAAATATTACACATATCACTCTGGTATGATGTGCTTCCATATTTAGAAGGTGAATTCAAATCTTGCAGGTCTCTTACTTTGTTTCCACTAGATGGTTGCATATAAAAGCATGGATCAAAGAATTGGCTTATTTGGATTCCAATGGTTATCCGTGTAGCACAGTCGAAGTCAATAATTATTGGGGATGGCAGACTTCTAACTTGGCTATGGGATCTGGGAATTCATCAGATTGGTAGATTGATTCAAATTTTGATAATGATTAACATGGTTGTGATAGTGATTGGTTGGTTTTAGTTTTGGAATGATATGAGAGGAGATGTTGAGACTTATTCTATATGGGAAACATATTTTCTTTGTCAATACCCATGATTGAATATGGTAGTGGATTTGCAAACTTTGACTTCATTGAGATGCCTTTGCAAGATATGATTCATGGTAGTGGGTTCAACTCTTCCAGGAATTTCATCTTGGGGTTCTAGGAGAGGAAAAAGTAGTTTGGGTATGATAGTCGGAAAATTATGATCAGAGTGGTGCAACATCATCATGGTGGTTCCTTTCTAAGACTAGCTTGGCACCGTGAGATTACATTATTTGGTAGTTCGAYAACTGATAAACATGAGAGAGCTRTTTTTTCTTTCAGGAGTTTACTTCTATGGTGCATTGGATTGGTTTCCTAGAAGAGCAATTCTTTGAGGGGTTGACTGAGTTTTTGCAATATCTAATTGCTTTACTTATCGGTAGTATTTGGGAGGCCTCTTGTGTTAGTACCTTTYAGGACAATTCTTTGAGTAGAGGGTGCTTCACATCTTCCATGTTGGTTTGGGACCCTGGGATCATTCTCAATTTCATCTTGGTTAACTCTATTGATTGTAATATTGTGATGGCATTGTTTGAGGACAATCAATCTTTAGGAAGAGAGGATTGTAATGTTCCCATTTTTGGGGTCTCTTTCTCTACAATTGGAGGTGACTTTATGGGTTTGTGTCAACCTGATTATAGGGGTAATTTGATGTTACCAGTGAGCTTAGATCGTTTATAGGAGTTATATGATGCTTTCATATGTTATTTCTGGCTTTCGGTTTGGGCTCCAAGAATCTGAGAGGGAGTGTCTATTTTTTGCAAGTCACCCAGCTGGGTTCGCTTATAATATTTCATCATTGGGATCACTCAAGCACTATCATTTTTCGGTTCCGATGCATTTCGATTGTTCTCATAATTTGGGAGCAATATTGAGCATTATCTAATTAATTTCACTAAGGGTGTTATTTTAATTAAATGATCTAACACCCTCTTTTCCCTAGTATGCAAATATATGTCTAAATGTTGCCATGAGTCATGGAGAATATGTCTAATGTTTTGAACCTTGATGAACAATTCAAATCATAAAATGCATTTTGATGATAATGAAAAGAAATTGCTGATGGGTGGATCACTTACACAAAATATGATTCCATGAGAGGGAATGGTAAGGAGGAACCCTTATTGCTTGAGATGACCTCTGCCAGGCAGTACCTTGCGGAATTAAAAATATTCAAGCCCAAAACTATCCTCTATCTAAAAATATTTATATACTAGTCAAGCTAGTGGTTGGGTGGTCCTCCTTAAAAATCAATGACAAAATGAGAAAAGTACCCATCTCGAAGTTTCTGATCTGAACCATGAAATGGGGGATTTGACCCATGAAATCTTGATACATAAGGCAAGAAAATGAGGAAAATCACAAACATAGAGGGTGTTGAATTATTGTAACCACAAAGAGTATTCTATTTATTATTCATTAGATCAATCCCCTTCTGTGGATTGATCATGTCGGGCATTGTAATTGACCAAATACCCTTTTGCGAATTGGTCAAAACCTAATTGTAATATGCAAATTAAGAAGTCGGACCCCAGGCAAATTAAAGTGGTTCTAACCACCCAGAAAGATAAGTTGTCCCTGCCAGTGAAGAGACACCTCCTTTTAGCGCTTGCTAATTTGTATAAATAAAGGAAGCTAATGCCTCATTTGTTCACTCACTCAACTCACTCATCTAGTGTGCAAGTATTGAAGGAAGTTACCAGTTGTTGGAAGAAGGAAGAGAGAGAGGTGCATTGCTTGGGAAAGGATAGTCTCTAGTGTTTGGTTTATTGTCTTGGCATTGTATTGGCTATCTATATTAAGGAAGTTTTTGCTGGGTTTTCTTCCCCATGAGGGTTTCCCAAGATAAATGTCGTGTATCTTGTGATTGTGTTTCTCTCAGTGATCCTATCTATGCTATGGTTATCTATTAAATTGAAAAGAAACCTAATAATAGCTTAAACCTTAACATGGTATCAGAGCTAAGATGATGAGATCACCTTTCACTGGATAAGCAAAAACGTCACTGTTGCCATACAAGAAAATTAGGGCTTTTTATTGGAGATAAATTTTTGCATAAAAACCATCTAGAAAAGTGTGCCCTACCCTAATGAATATTTTTGCACCTTGAGCGCACCTTTTCAGTGGACATAACTCCTGTAAAGTGAAACCCTAGTTTTCATTGGTACAAGAAAACTAGAAAACCAGAAGTACCAGAAGTACCATAAGTACCAAAAAACTAGAAGTACTAGAAAACCGGGAAACTAGAACCAGTACCAGAAGTACCAATCCAGATTTATGCAAGCTCAGTTTCAAGGGGTAAAATTTGGAATTTTCATAAACTGACTATACCAGCATACTTGCCTCAGTCCAATGCATCTTTTGGTGAGTTCGGTTTTTAGATACAAGAAATTTGATTTTTCTATTATTTCTATAGCCCAGAGGGCTAGGGTTTCTACTGCAAGAAATAATGGCTACTAGTATGAGGGTAGAAGACAGGCTGGAAGGACCTGGAAACTTAAGATCTTGGAAGCATAGGTTGCAGATGATTCTAGACAAGAATGATCTCCTAGAACATGTTATAGTGGCTGTACTAGAACCCGAGGAAGAAGAGGAAAAGGCCAAGCATAATAAGAATGAAAAGAAAGCAAAGAGAATCGTGTCAGATTCAGTAAAGGATCACTTGATCTCTCATATATCTGAACTACATACAACAAGGAAAATGTATGAAGCACTTAGCAGGTTATATGAAAGAAAAGACATTAGCTAGAATCTTTCCTTAAGAAATCAACTTCGTAATATGAAGATGGAAAGCTGAGAATCTGTCTCATCCTATCTTATGAGAGTTTCTCATATTAGAGATCAACTTGCAGCGATTGGAGATGCCATTAGTGACAAAGATCTTATAACCACAACCCTAAATGGGTTTCCAACATTTTGGATTCCTTTTGTACAAGGAGTGTGTGCAAGAATCAAGTTACCCAAGTTTGATAAGTTATGGGCATATTGCACACAGGAACAATCTAGACTTGCAGACCAATAGAAGAGATTAATTGTTGATGAAGCGAAAGCTCTTACAATTCAAAAGAACATAAGAAGTTCCTCCAAAAAGAACAATAAAGAAGCTAACTCCGTAAGAGTTCCAAATAATAAGAAAGATGTTTCAAAGATCAGATGCTACAAATGTTAAAAGTTGGGACACTTTTCCTATGACATTCCTCAAGGAAAAGGGAAAAGAAATCATCAAGCACATGTGGCAGAGGAAGAGGAATCTCCTCCTTCAAGGAAAACTTTAGTAGAAATTGAGGATTATGTACTTTAAGTTGAAGATAGTTGATTTGAAGAAAGATAGCAAATGGTGGAGTCCATGGAGCCTCCCCACACAAAAACAATATATAAGTATTCATGTTTATTTTTAGTATCTTGTTTACTTTAATACTTTATCATTACAAGTTAGATTTTTGTGAGAATGTTAATTAACCTCGTTTTATTTCAGTGTCTATGTAGATTTATGAAGGAAGTATCAAAGAAGAGGATAAAGAAAGAGATAAAATATTTATTTCAGGTATGATCACTCATGAGAGTGACAAAGGTATGTGTTTATCTATGATAGTAAGAGAAAATTTGGTAATTTCATAGCTAGAGTGAAAAAGAGTTCAAAAGTCTTATTCATGATTAGGGTTTAAGATGTGTACATGGTTGAACAAGTTTTTCTTAAGAAAATATGTGTACTACTATGATAGAAATCATGATACAGTTTTATTTGATTACTGCTTATTGCTACTAACTGATTGGCTAAGTGACATATCTAAGAAAGCATACTGTAAGTAAGTTTATAGGTCTCGAAAGAAATAACTTATGCCTTGACTTGCATAAGTTAGACATCATGAGAAGGACTTGTGATATGGTGACAGTCAATAAGAACCAGGTAGTATCCAGTATTTATATAGGAGCAAGAGGCTCCTAAAGATGCAGAACATAAATGTTCAAGATGAAGATAAAGATGGATACTCAGATGTAGTTGATGAGATGCAGGTAACTGCAGGTTGCTACAACACCGTTCTTATAGATGCAGAGGGAGAAAGTTTATCCAGTATGAAGTCAGAAAGAAAGAAATTTCTGAACTCAAAGAAGGCACCCATGATATTACACAAGAGAACTTCAAGGATGAGTAATGAGATATTTTGATCAAGATGAAAGCTATCCAGTAGATGGATGGTGCCCAACAGATGGGTCGAATGGCATTATACCATGGAAATATTTTGGACCACAAGAGATTTTTTTCAGATCCCATATCTAGACCTTCATAGAGAAGGAACAGAGAAGAGAACTTCATAGAGAAGGAAGAGACCCTCGTAGAGAAGGAGAAAAAGAAGATATCTTCGTAGAGACGAA
The DNA here is from genome assembly GCA_032191745.1 of Picea mariana. NCBI lineage: Eukaryota > Viridiplantae > Streptophyta > Pinopsida > Pinales > Pinaceae > Picea > Picea mariana. The sequence continues at coordinate 29,310 of JASDQU010207592.1, forward strand.
AGATACCTTCATAGGGAAGGAAGAGACCTTCGTAGAGAAGGAAGAGACCTTCATAGAGAAGGGGAACGAGAAATTTTCCAAGGTTGGGATCTATCCAAGTGTTGAGCTTTGGATACTCTAGGGACATGCTAGAATACCCTCGTAGAGAGGGGTGTGACCACCCTCGTATAGAGGAGTGTGGATGTTTCTCCAAAGGGAAGCAAGAAGATACTCTCCTCTAGCCAAGGATTGAGTAGCCTGGAACAAAAACATTGACCATGTGGAATGGTTAATTGGCTCTTGAGGTTTGTGTCGTGATCCTACGTGGATCATGTAAAGGGAGTCTAGTATTGCCTAGGATAGCATCTTAGCTTCTCTAGTTCATGTGGGATGACTAGGAGTGAAGCTATGGTAGTAGTCCTCCCCAGTGGATGGGTGAGATAGATGACTACAAGAGAAGGGAGAACATAAAAGGAATGGAAAAACTCATAGAATATATTCTGTGTGAAGATAAGACATCTTCTGTGTGAAGATAAGATATCTTTCGTGTGAAGATAAGATATCTTTTGTGTGAATATAAAAAAGAGTATATTCAGTGCGAAGATAAAAAGAACACAATTTTTTTTAATATGGATTCATGGAGAACCCATCAGTGATCATGATGCCAGATGACCAAGTGGATTATATTGATGCCAACTGTTATCCAGTTGATGTTGTTACCCAGTTGATGATGCTGTCCAGTTGATAATGTTATCCAGTTGATGTTGTTACCCAGTTGATGATGTTATCCAGTTCATGTTGTTGTCCAATTGACGATGATTATCCAGTTGATGATATTTCCTAGATGATATTATTCAGTTGATGATGACATCCAATGACCTGTCAAAAGATAAAGAATATGCTTCTTCTTAAGAGGGAGTGAATGATGATATGGACGATGAGAAAAAATTTCGATGATTTATAGATATGCCAGTCAGTGTTATAGACGTTGTTGATGTTGTTTCCCTTTATCTCTCTCTCTCCTTATGATGTTGTAGAATACCCTTCTTGTTAAGGGGGAGTGTTGAAATATTGTAAATGCAAAGAGTATTCTATTTATTATTGATTTATTATTCATTAGATCAATCCCCTTTTGTGGATTGATCATGTTAGGCATTGTAATTGACCAAATCCCCTTTTGTGGATTGGTCAAACCCTAATTGTAATATGAAAATTAAGAAGTCGCCCCCCATGCAAATTAAAGTGGTTCTAACCACCCAAAAAGACAATTCGGCCTTGCCAGTGAAGAGACATCTCCTTTCAATGCTTGCTAGTTTGTATAAATAAAGGAAGCCAATGCCTCATTTGTTCACTCACTCAACTCACTCATCTAGTGCGCAAGTATTGAAGGAAGTTACTAGTTGCCAGAAGAAGGAAGAGAGAGAGGTGCATTGCTTGGGAGAGGATATTCTCTAGTGTTTGGTTTATTGTCTTGGCATTGTATTGACTATCTATATTAAGGAAGTTTTTGCTGGGTTTTCTTCCCCATGATGGTTTCCCAAGATAAATGCTGTGTATCTTGTGATTGTGTTTCTCTCAGTGATCCTATCGATGCTATGGTTATCTAGTAAATTGAAAAGAAACCTAATAATAGCTTAAACCTTAACATAGGGGAGGATGCAGACAATTGGGTCTGTGGAAAAAATTTGAGTGGAGGAGAGTGCGTAAAACACATTTGGTTATTAGAAAACAGAGGGAAGTCAAATTTTAGGTGTTCTATGTAAGAAAATAGAAAATAAAGTCTGTAAACCAAGCTAATAAATGGGGCTGCAAATTTTTGGTACTTAGTTCTCCAAGCTAACTGTTGTGATTCCATGATTCAAGAGCAACCCCCCTTGCTTGGTATAATTGGAGGTATATCTTGCTAAATTATGTTGGTAAAGGAGAGTGGCCTTCATCTTTTTACCTCTATTAATGAGTGAGGATTTCCCTTATGGCCTCATATTCTGGCTAGGGGGTGACCAACTGCAAGGATAGAAAAAGGATAGTTGTGCCTACGCTTGGGTGGAAAGAGGCTCACCCATAAACAATTGCCAACCTATTTTAAATTCTCAGATAAGTGTTTCATCATTTTTCATATGCCATGATAAGTTTCCTGAAGCTATGGAATTGATGTTTTGGTTATGTGAAGAATTTAATATTTATTTGTAGTGGTGAAATTGTTATTCTGGGTGCTTGGCTGATTGTAAAATCTGAAATAAGTCTTGGAAAATATATGTTGTTGGTTTCCTTTGTCTGTCTTTGTTTAAAAAGACTGTTATAAGCAATTGTTTCTGACTCTGAATAGGAACATAATGTTGGTTCGATATTTGCAACCTATTTGTATGGATACATCTCATGTATTAGTTGTGAATATTAAACAGTCAAGTCTTCACAAAACATATGAAGACAATAATGTTTGATTTCTATATTCTAAATGTTACTCCCTATATTACTGAATTCATAGTTCATATTTGGGAGGTGACTTGTCCTTGGTTAAATATCAGGCCTTAATACCTTCTACAAAAGCTTAGTTGACCGCACTTTCATTAAATAAATATCAGAATGCTATAATAGGTTGACTGCCACTTCTGTGGCAACTCAAGATTGTCTTAATAAGCACTCTCGGGCTACCTGCAAGACAATAAGAATCCAAGTGTTAGCACGGAAGACTAGGCCAAAATTGTCTTCATAGAACAACCTGAAAAATAGAGAAATATAGTTGCTAACAAAAACATGAAGACATGTCGAATGGCCTTGGCCACTCTGTTCACCTAAGAAAATTTGTTAAGCACCAGAGTTAGAGAGAATTTTAGGCCTCTGTTTGC